>CAXIWQ010000183.1:0-122187 GCA_964036275.1 Litoditis marina
TTGCAGCTACAGAAAAAAATTCATACGGCTATCAAGTCTGTTGCTCCCAGCTACGAAAACCTAATACGACTTTATATTCTGTGGCGCACAGCCACAAAAGACAAATTAACGCGGTTATTGACTCTTTGCCGTGCAGCTACAGGAAAAAGGTTATACGGCTATCAAGTATGTTGCTCCCAGCTAAAAAAACCTAATACGACTATCTATTCTGTGGCGCACAGCCACAAAATACGAATTAACGCGGTTATCGACTCTTTGCCTTGCAGCTACAGAGAACAGTTCATACGGCTATCAAGTCTGTTGCTCCCAGCTACAAAAACCTAATACGACAATCTATTCTGTGGCGCACAGCCACAAAAGACAAATTAACGCGGTTATTGACTCTTTGCCTTGCAGCTACAGAAAAAAAATCATACGGCTATCAAGTCTGTTGCTCCCAGCTACGAAAACCTAATACGACTTTATATTCTGTGGCGCACAGCCACAAAACACGAAATATCGCGGTTATCGACTTGTTGGCTTGCAGCTACAGAGAAAAAATCATACGGCTATCAAGTCTGTTGCTCCCAGCTACAAAAACCTGATACGACAATCTATTCTGTGGCGCACAGCCACAAAAGACAAATTAACGCGGTTATTACCTCTTTGCCTTGCAGCTACAGAAAAAGTTCATACGGCTATCAAGTCTGTTGCTCCCAGCTAGAAAAACCCAATACAACTATCTATTCTGTGGCACACAGCCACAAAATACGATATAACGCGGTTATCGACTCTTTGCCTTGCAGCTACAGAAAAAAGTTTATACGGCTATCAAGTCTGTTGCTCATGGCTACGAAAACCTAATACGACTTTATATCCTATGGCGCACAGCACCAAAAGACAAATTAACGCGGTTATTACCTCTTTGCCTTGCAGCTACAGAAAAAAGTTCATACGGCTATCAAGTCTGTTGCTCCCAGCTACAAAAACCTGATACGACAATCTATTCTGTGGCGCACAGCCACAAAAGACAAATTAACGCGGTTATCGACTTGTTGGCTTGCAGCTACAGAAAAAAGTTCATACGGCTATCAAGTCTGTTGCTCCAGCTACAAAAACCTAATACGACTTTATATTCTGTGGCGCACAGCCACAAATGACAAATTAACGCGGTTATTGACTCTTTGCCGTGCAGCTACAGAAAAAAGGTTATACGGCTATCAAATATGTTGCTCCCAGCTACAAAAACCTAATACGACTATCTATTCTGTGGCGCACAGCACAAAATACGAATTAACGCGGTTATCGACTCTTTGCCTTGCAGCTACAAAGAACAGTTCATACGGCTATCAAATCTGTTGCTCCCAGCTACAAAAACCTAATACGACAATCTATTCTGTGGCGCACAGCCACAAAATACGAATTATCGCGGTTATCGACTTGTTGGCTTGCAGCTACAGAGAAAAGTTCATACGGATATCAAGTCTGTTGCTCCCAGCTACAAAAACCTGATACGACAATCTATTCTGTGGCGCACAGCCACAAAAGACAACTTAACGCGGTTATTACCTCTTTGCCTTGCAGCTACAGAAAAAAATTCATACGGCTATCAAGTCTGTTGCTCCCAGCTACGAAAACCTAATACGACTTTATATTCTGTGGCGCACAGCCACAAAAGACAAATTAACGCGGTTATTGACTCTTTGCCGTGCAGCTACAGGAAAAAGGTTATACGGCTATCAAGTATGTTGCTCCCAGCTAAAAAAACCTAATACGACTATCTATTCTGTGGCGCACAGCCACAAAATACGAATTAACGCGGTTATCGACTCTTTGCCTTGCAGCTACAGAGAACAGTTCATACGGCTATCAAGTCTGTTGCTCCCAGCTGCAAAAACCTAATACGACAATCTATTCTGTGGCGCACAGCCACAAAAGACAAATTAACGCGGTTATTGACTCTTTGCCTTGCAGCTACAGAAAAAAAAATCATACGGCTATCAAATCTGTTGCTCCCAGATACAAACACCTAATACGACAATCTATTCTGTGGCGCACAGCCACAAAATACGAATTAACGCGGTTATCGACTTTTGGCTTGCAGTTAAAGAGAAAAGTTCATACGGCTATCAAATCTGTTGCTCCCAGCTACAAAAACCTAATACGACTATATATTCTGTGGCGCACAGCCACAAAAGACGAATTAACGCGGTTATTGACTTTTTGCCTCGCAGTTACAGAGAATATTTCATACGGCTATCAAATCTGTTGCTCCCAGATACAAACACCTAATACGACAATCTATTCTGTGGCGCACAGCCACAAAATACGAATTAACGCGGTTATCGACTTTTTGGCTTGCAGTTAAAGAGAAAAGTTCATACGGCTATCAAATCTGTTTCTCCCAGATACAAACACCTAATACGACAATCTATTCTGTGGCGCACAGCCACAAAATACGAATTAACGCGGTTATCGACTTTTTGGCTTGCAGTTACAGAGAAAAGTTTATGCGGCTATCAAGTCTGTTGCTCCCAGCTACAAAAACCTAATACGACTATCTATTCTGTGGCGCACAGCCACAAAATACGAATTGACGCGGTTATCGACTCTTTGCCTTGCAGCTACAGAGAATATTTCATACGGCTATCAAATCTGTTGCTCCCAGCTACAAAAACCTAATACGACAATCTATTCTGTGGCGCACAGCCACAAAACAAATTATCGCGGTTATCGACTTGTTGGCTTGCAGCTACAGAGAAAAGTTCATACGGCTATCAAGTCTGTTGCTCCCAGCAACAAAAACCTAATACGACTATATATTCTGTGGCGCACAGCCACAAAAGACGAATTAACGCGGTTATTGACTCTTTGCCTCGCAGTTACAGAGAACATTTCATACGGCTATCAAATCTGTTGCTCCCAGCTACAAAAACCTAATACGACAATATATTCTGTGGCGCACAGCCACAAAGACGAATTAACGCGGTTATTGACATTTTGACTTGCAGCTACAAAAAAAAATCATACGGCTATCAAGTCTGTTGCTCCCAGCTACAAAAAACTAATACGACTATATATTCTGTGGCGCACAGCCACAAAAGACGAATTAACGCGGTTATTGACTCTTTGCCTCGCAGTTACAGAGAATATTTCATACGGCTATCAA
This sequence comes from Litoditis marina, assembly GCA_964036275.1. NCBI lineage: Eukaryota > Metazoa > Nematoda > Chromadorea > Rhabditida > Rhabditidae > Litoditis > Litoditis marina. Next base: position 3,149 of record CAXIWQ010000183.1, read on the forward strand.
ATCTGTTGCTCCCAGATACAAACACCTAATACGACAATCTATTCTGTGGCGCACAGCCACAAAATACGAATTAACGCGGTTATCGACTTTTTGGCTTGCAGTTAAAGAGAAAAGTTCATACGGCTATCAAATCTGTTGCTCCCAGATACAAACACCTAATACGACAATCTATTCTGTGGCGCACAGCCACAAAATACGAATTAACGCGGTTATCGACTTTTGGCTTGCAGTTACAGAGAAAAGTTTATGCGGCTATCAAGTCTGTTGCTCCCAGCTACAAAAACCTAATACGACTATCTATTCTGTGGCGCACAGCCACAAAATACGAATTGACGCGGTTATCGACTCTTTGCCTTGCAGCTACAGAGAATATTTCATACGGCTATCAAATATGTTGCTCCAGCTACAAAAACCTAATACGACAATCTATTCTGTGGCGCACAGCCACAAAACAAATTATCGCGGTTATCGACTTGTTGGCTTGCAGCTACAGAGAAAAGTTCATACGGCTATCAAGTCTGTTGCTCCCAGCAACAAAAACCTAATACGACTATATATTCTGTGGCGCACAGCCACAAAAGACGAATTAACGCGGTTATTGACTCTTTGCCTCGCAGTTACAGAGAACATTTCATACGGCTATCAAGTCTGTTGCTCCCAGCTACGAAAACCTAATACGACTTTATATTCTGTGGCGCACAGCCACAAAAGACAAATTACGCGGTTATTGACTCTTTGCCGTGCAGCTACAGAAAAAGGTTATACGGCTATCAAGTATGTTGCTCCAGCTAAAAAAACCTGATACGACAATCTATTCTGTGGCGCACAGCCACAAAATACGAATTATCGCGGTTATCGACTTGTTGGCTTGCAGCTACAGAAAAAAAGTTTGTACGGCTATCAAGTCTGTTGCTCCAGCTACAAAAACCTAATACGACTTTATATTCTGTGGCGCACAGCCACAAAAGACAAATTAACGCGGTTATTGACTCTTTGCCGTGCAGCTACAGAAAAAAAGTTTATATGGCTATCAAGTATGTTGCTCCCAGCTAGAAAAACCCAATACAACTATCTATTCTGTGGCACACAGCCACAAAATACGATATAACGCGGTTATCGACTCTTTGCCTTGCAGCTACAGAAAAAAGTTTATACGGCTATCAAGTCTGTTGCTCATGGCTACAAAAACCTAATACGACTTTATATCCTATGGCGCACAGCACCAAAAGACAAATTAACGCGGTTATTACCTCTTTGCCTTGCAGCTACAGAAAAAAGTTCATACGGCTATCAAGTCTGTTGCTCCCAGCTACAAAAACCTGATACGACAATCTATTCTGTGGCGCACAGCACAAAAGACAAATTAACGCGGTTATCGACTTGTTGGCTTGCAGCTACAGAAAAAAGTTCATACGGCTATCAAGTCTGTTGCTCCCAGCTACAAAAACCTAATACGACTTTATATTCTGTGGCGCACAGCCACAAAAGACAAATTAACGCGGTTATTGACTCTTTGCCGTGCAGCTACAGGAAAAAGGTATACGGCTATCAAATATGTTGCTCCCAGCTACAAAAACCTAATACGACTATCTATTCTGTGGCGCACAGCCACAAAATACGAATTAACGCGGTTATCGACTCTTTGCCTTGCAGCTACAAGAACAGTTCATACGGCTATCAAATCTGTTGCTCCCAGCTACAAAAACCTAATACGACAATCTATTCTGTGGCGCACAGCCACAAAATACGAATTATCGCGGTTATCGACTTGTTGGCTTGCAGCTACAGAGAAAAGTTCATACGGCTATCAAGTCTGTTGCTCCAGCTACAAAAACCTGATACGACAATCTATTCTGTGGCGCACAGCCACAAAAGACAAATTAACGCGGTTATTACCTCTTTGCCTTGCAGCTACAGAAAAAAATTCATACGGCTATCAAGTATGTTGCTCCCAGCTACGAAAACCTAATACGACTTTATATTCTGTGGCGCACAGCACAAAAGACAAATTAACGCGGTTATTGACTCTTTGCCGTGCAGCTACAGGAAAAAGGTTATACGGCTATCAGTATGTTGCTCCCAGCTAAAAAAACCTAATACGACTATCTATTCTGTGGCGCACAGCCACAAAATACGAATTAACGCGGTTATCGACTCTTTGCCTTGCAGCTACAGAGAACAGTTCATACGGCTATCAAGTCTGTTGCTCCCAGCTACAAAAACCTAATACGACAATCTATTCTGTGGCGCACAGCCACAAAGACAAATTAACGCGGTTATTGACTCTTTGCCTTGCAGCTACAGAAAAAAAATCATACGGCTATCAAGTCTGTTGCTCCCAGCTACGAAAACCTAATACGACTTTATATTCTGTGGCGCACAGCCACAAAACACGAAATATCGCGGTTATCGACTTGTTGGCTTGCAGCTACAGAGAAAAAATCATACGGCTATCAAGTCTGTTGCTCCCAGCTACAAAAACCTGATACGACAATCTATTCTGTGGCGCACAGCCACAAAAGACAAATTAACGCGGTTATTACCTCTTTGCCTTGCAGCTACAGAAAAAGTTCATACGGCTATCAAGTCTGTTGCTCCCAGCTAGAAAAACCCAATACAACTATCTATTCTGTGGCACACAGCCACAAAATACGATATAACGCGGTTATCGACTCTTTGCCTTGCAGCTACAGAAAAAAGTTTATACGGCTATCAAGTCTGTTGCTCATGGCTACGAAAACCTAATACGACTTTATATCCTATGGCGCACAGCACCAAAAGACAAATTAACGCGGTTATTACCTCTTTGCCTTGCAGCTACAGAAAAAAGTTCATACGGCTATCAAGTCTGTTGCTCCCAGCTACAAAAACCTGATACGACAATCTATTCTGTGGCGCACAGCCACAAAAGACAAATTAACGCGGTTATCGACTTGTTGGCTTGCAGCTACAGAAAAAAGTTCATACGGCTATCAAGTCTGTTGCTCCCAGCTACAAAAACCTAATACGACTTTATATTCTGTGGCGCACAGCCACAAAAGACAAATTAACGCGGTTATTGACTCTTTGCCGTGCAGCTACAGAAAAAAGGTTATACGGCTATCAAATATGTTGCTCCCAGCTACAAAAACCTAATACGACTATCTATTCTGTGGCGCACAGCCACAAAATACGAATTAACGCGGTTATCGACTCTTTGCCTTGCAGCTACAAAGAACAGTTCATACGGCTATCAAATCTGTTGCTCCCAGCTACAAAAACCTAATACGACAATCTATTCTGTGGCGCACAGCCACAAAATACGAATTATCGCGGTTATCGACTTGTTGGCTTGCAGCTACAGAGAAAAGTTCATACGGATATCAAGTCTGTTGCTCCCAGCTACAAAAACCTGATACGACAATCTATTCTGTGGCGCACAGCCACAAAAGACAACTTAACGCGGTTATTACCTCTTTGCCTTGCAGCTACAGAAAAAAATTCATACGGCTATCAAGTCTGTTGCTCCCAGCTACGAAAACCTAATACGACTTTATATTCTGTGGCGCACAGCCACAAAAGACAAATTAACGCGGTTATTGACTCTTTGCCGTGCAGCTACAGGAAAAAGGTTATACGGCTATCAAGTATGTTGCTCCCAGCTAAAAAAACCTAATACGACTATCTATTCTGTGGCGCACAGCCACAAAATACGAATTAACGCGGTTATCGACTCTTTGCCTTGCAGCTACAGAGAACAGTTCATACGGCTATCAAGTCTGTTGCTCCCAGCTGCAAAAACCTAATACGACAATCTATTCTGTGGCGCACAGCCACAAAAGACAAATTAACGCGGTTATTGACTCTTTGCCTTGCAGCTACAGAAAAAAAAATCATACGGCTATCAAGTCTGTTGCTCCCAGCTACGAAAACCTAATACGACTTTATATTCTGTGGCGCACAGCCACAAAACACGAAATATCGCGGTTATCGACTTGTTGGCTTGCAGCTACAGAGAAAAGTTCATACGGCTATCAAGTCTGTTGCTCCCAGCAACAAAAACCTAATACGACTATATATTCTGTGGCGCACAGCCACAAAAGACGAATTAACGCGGTTATTGACTCTTTGCCTCGCAGTTACAGAGAACATTTCATACGGCTATCAAATCTGTTGCTCCCAGCTACAAAAACCTAATACGACAATATATTCTGTGGCGCACAGCCACAAAGACGAATTAACGCGGTTATTGACATTTTGACTTGCAGCTACAAAAAAAAAATCATACGGCTATCAAGTCTGTTGCTCCCAGCTACAAAAACCTAATACGACTATATATTCTGTGGCGCACAGCCACAAAAGACGAATTAACGCGGTTATTGACTTTTTGCCTCGCAGTTACAGAGAATATTTCATACGGCTATCAAATCTGTTGCTCCCAGATACAAACACCTAATACGACAATCTATTCTGTGGCGCACAGCCACAAAATACGAATTAACGCGGTTATCGACTTTTTGGCTTGCAGTTAAAGAGAAAAGTTCATACGGCTATCAAATCTGTTTCTCCCAGATACAAACACCTAATACGACAATCTATTCTGTGGCGCACAGCCACAAAATACGAATTAACGCGGTTATCGACTTTTTGGCTTGCAGTTACAGAGAAAAGTTTATGCGGCTATCAAGTCTGTTGCTCCCAGCTACAAAAACCTAATACGACTATCTATTCTGTGGCGCACAGCCACAAAATACGAATTGACGCGGTTATCGACTCTTTGCCTTGCAGCTACAGAGAATATTTCATACGGCTATCAAATCTGTTGCTCCCAGCTACAAAAACCTAATACGACAATCTATTCTGTGGCGCACAGCCACAAAAACAAATTATCGCGGTTATCGACTTGTTGGCTTGCAGCTACAGAGAAAAGTTCATACGGCTATCAAGTCTGTTGCTCCCAGCAACAAAAACCTAATACGACTATATATTCTGTGGCGCACAGCCACAAAAGACGAATTAACGCGGTTATTGACTCTTTGCCTCGCAGTTACAGAGAACATTTCATACGGCTATCAAATCTGTTGCTCCCAGCTACAAAAACCTAATACGACAATATATTCTGTGGCGCACAGCCACAAAGACGAATTAACGCGGTTATTGACATTTTGACTTGCAGCTACAAAAAAAAAATCATACGGCTATCAAGTCTGTTGCTCCCAGCTACAAAAAACTAATACGACTATATATTCTGTGGCGCACAGCCACAAAAGACGAATTAACGCGGTTATTGACTCTTTGCCTCGCAGTTACAGAGAATATTTCATACGGCTATCAAATCTGTTGCTCCCAGATACAAACACCTAATACGACAATCTATTCTGTGGCGCACAGCCACAAAATACGAATTAACGCGGTTATCGACTTTTTGGCTTGCAGTTAAAGAGAAAAGTTCATACGGCTATCAAATCTGTTGCTCCCAGATACAAACACCTAATACGACAATCTATTCTGTGGCGCACAGCCACAAAATACGAATTAACGCGGTTATCGACTTTTTGGCTTGCAGTTACAGAGAAAAGTTTATGCGGCTATCAAGTCTGTTGCTCCCAGCTACAAAAACCTAATACGACTATCTATTCTGTGGCGCACAGCCACAAAATACGAATTGACGCGGTTATCGACTCTTTGCCTTGCAGCTACAGAGAATATTTCATACGGCTATCAAATATGTTGCTCCCAGCTACAAAAACCTAATACGACAATCTATTCTGTGGCGCACAGCCACAAAAACAAATTATCGCGGTTATCGACTTGTTGGCTTGCAGCTACAGAGAAAAGTTCATACGGCTATCAAGTCTGTTGCTCCCAGCAACAAAAACCTAATACGACTATATATTCTGTGGCGCACAGCCACAAAAGACGAATTAACGCGGTTATTGACTCTTTGCCTCGCAGTTACAGAGAACATTTCATACGGCTATCAAATCTGTTGCTCCCAGCTACAAAAACCTAATACGACAATATATTCTGTGGCGCACAGCCACAAAGACGAATTAACGCGGTTATTGACATTTTGACTTGCAGCTACAAAAAAAAATCATACGGCTATCAAGTCTGTTGCTCCCAGCTACAAAAACCTAATACGACTATATATTCTGTGGCGCACAGCCACAAAAGACGAATTAACGCGGTTATTGACTCTTTGCCTTGCAGTTACAGAGAATATTTCATACGGCTATCAAATCTGTTGCTCCCAGATACAAACACCTAATACGACAATCTATTCTGTGGCGCACAGCCACAAAATACGAATTAACGCGGTTATCGACTTTTTGGCTTGCAGTTAAAGAGAAAAGTTCATACGGCTATCAAATCTGTTGCTCCCAGATACAAACACCTAATACGACAATCTATTCTGTGGCGCACAGCCACAAAATACGAATTAACGCGGTTATCGACTTTTTGGCTTGCAGTTACAGAGAAAAGTTTATGCGGCTATCAAGTCTGTTGCTCCCAGCTACAAAAACCTAATACGACTATCTATTCTGTGGCGCACAGCCACAAAATACGAATTGACGCGGTCATCGACTCTTTGCCTTGCAGCTACAGAGAATATTTCATACGGCTATCAAATCTGTTGCTCCCAGCTACAAAAACCTAATACGACAATCTATTCTGTGGCGCACAGCCACAAAAACAAATTATCGCGGTTATCGACTTGTTGGCTTGCAGCTACAGAGAAAAGTTCATACGGCTATCAAGTCTGTTGCTCCCAGCAACAAAAACCTAATACGACTATATATTCTGTGGCGCACAGCCACAAAAGACGAATTAACGCGGTTATTGACTCTTTGCCTCGCAGTTACAGAGAACATTTCATACGGCTATCAAATCTGTTGCTTCCAGCTACAAAAACCTAATACGACAATATATTCTGTGGCGCACAGCCACAAAGACGAATTAACGCGGTTATTGACATTTTGACTTGCAGCTACAAAAAAAAAATCATACGGCTATCAAGTCTGTTGCTCCCAGCTACAAAAACCTAATACGACTATATATTCTGTGGCGCACAGCCACAAAAGACGAATTAACGCGGTTATTGACTCTTTGCCTCGCAGTTACAGAGAATATTTCATACGGCTATCAAATCTGTTGCTCCCAGATACAAACACCTAATACGACAATCTATTCTGTGGCGCACAGCCACAAAATACGAATTAACGCGGTTATCGACTTTTTGGCTTGCAGTTAAAGAGAAAAGTTCATACGGCTATCAAATCTGTTGCTCCCAGATACAAACACCTAATACGACAATCTATTCTGTGGCGCACAGCCACAAAATACGAATTAGCGCGGTTATCGACTTTTTGGCTTGCAGTTACAGAGAAAAGTTTATGCGGCTATCAAGTCTGTTGCTCCCAGCTACAAAAACCTAATACGACTATCTATTCTGTGGCGCACAGCCACAAAATACGAATTGACGCGGTTATCGACTCTTTGCCTTGCAGCTACAGAGAATATTTCGTACGGCTATCAAATCTGTTGCTCCCAGCTACAAAAACCTAATACGACAATCTATTCTGTGGCGCACAGCCACAAAAACAAATTATCGCGGTTATCGACTTGTTGGCTTGCAGCTACAGAGAAAGGTTCATACGGCTATCAAGTCTGTTGCTCCCAGCAACAAAAACCTAATACGACTATATATTCTGTGGCGCACAGCCACAAAAGACGAATTAACGCGGTTATTGACTCTTTGCCTCGCAGTTACAGAGAACATTTCATACGGCTATCAAATCTGTTGCTCCCAGCTACAAAAACCTAATACGACAATATATTCTGTGGCGCACAGCCACAAAGACGAATTAACGCGGTTATTGACATTTTGACTTGCAGCTACAAAAAAAATCATACGGCTATCAAGTCTGTTGCTCCCAGCTACAAAAACCTAATACGACTGTATATTCTGTGGCGCACAGCCACAAAAGACGAATTAACGCGGTTATTGACTCTTTGCCTCGCAGTTACAGAGAATATTTCATACGGCTATCAAATCTGTTGCTCCCAGATACAAACACCTAATACGACAATCTATTCTGTGGCGCACAGCCACAAAATACGAATTAACGCGGTTATCGACTTTTTGGCTTGCAGTTAAAGAGAAAAGTTCATACGGCTATCAAATCTGTTGCTCCCAGATACAAACACCTAATACGACAATCTATTCTGTGGCGCACAGCCACAAAATACGAATTAACGCGGTTATCGACTTTTTGGCTTGCAGTTACAGAGAAAAGTTTATGCGGCTATCAAGTCTGTTGCTCCCAGCTACAAAAACCTAATACGACTTCATATTCTGTGGCGCACAGCCACAAAAGACAAATTAACGCGGTTATTGACTCTTTGCCGTAAAGCTACAAAAAAAAGTTTATACGGCTATCAAGTATGTTGCTCCCAGCTACAAAGACCTAACACGACTATATATTCTGTGGCGCACAGCCACAAAAGACGACTTAACGCGGTTATTGACTCTTTGCCTTGCAGCTACAGAAAAAAGTTCATACGGCTATCAAGTCTGTTGCTCCCAGATACAAAAACCTAAGACGACTGTATATTCTGTGGCGCACAGCCACAAAAGACGACTTAACGCGGTTATTGACTCTTTGCCTTGCAGCTACAGAAAAAAGTTCATACGGCTATCAAGTCTGTTGCTTCCAGCTACAAAAACCTAATACGACAATCTATTTTGTGGCGCACATCCACCAAATACAAATTAACGCGGTTATTGACTCTTTGCCTTGCACCTACAGAAAAAAAATCATACGGCTATCAAGTCTGTTGCTCCCAGCTACAAAAACCTAATACGACTGTATATTCTGTGGCGCACAGCCACAAAAGACGACTTAACGCGGTTATTGACTCTTTGCCTTGCAGCTACAGAAAAAAGTTCATACGGCTATCAAGTCTGTTGCTCCCAGATACAAAAACCTAAGACGACTGTATATTCTGTGGCGCACAGCCACAAAAGACGACTTAACGCGGTTATTGACTCTTTGCCTTGCAGCTACAGAAAAAAGTTCATACGGCTATCAAGTCTGTTGCTCCCAGCAACAAAAACCTAATACGACTATATATTCTGTGGCGCACAGCCACAAAAGACGAATTAACGCGGTTATTGACTCTTTGCCTCGCAGTTACAGAGAACATTTCATACGGCTATCAAATCTGTTGCTCCCAGCTACAAAAACCTAATACGACAATATATTCTGTGGCGCACAGCCACAAAAGACGACTTAACGCGGTTATTGACTCTTTGCCTTGCAGCTACAGAAAAAAGTTCATACGGCTATCAAGTCTGTTGCTCCCAGATACAAAAACCTAAGACGACTGTATATTCTGTGGCGCACAGCCACAAAAGACGACTTAACGCGAATATTGACTCTTTGCCTTGCAGCTACAGAAAAAAGTTCATACGGCTATCAAGTCTGTTGCTCCAGCAACAAAAACTTAATACGACTATATATTCTGTGGCGCACAGCCACAAAAGACGAATTAACGCGGTTATTGACTCTTTGCCTCGCAGTTACAGAGAACATTTCATACGGCTATCAAATCTGTTGCTCCCAGCTACAAAAACCTAATACGACAATATATTCTGTGGCGCACAGCCACAAAAGACGACTTAACGCGGTTATTGACTCTTTGCCTTGCAGCTACAGAAAAAAGTTCATACGGCTATCAAGTCTGTTGCTCCCAGATACAAAAACCTAAGACGACTGTATATTCTGTGGCGCACAGCCACAAAAGACGACTTAACGCGGTTATTGACTCTTTGCCTTGCAGCTACAGAAAAAAGTTCATACGGCTATCAAGTCTGTTGCTTCCAGCTACAAAAACCTAATACGACAATCTATTTTGTGGCGCACATCCACCAAATACAAATTAACGCGGTTATTGACTCTTTGCCTTGCACCTACAGAAAAAAAATCATACGGCTATCAAGTCTGTTGCTCCCAGCTACAAAAACCTAATACGACTGTATATTCTGTGGCGCACAGCCACAAAAGACGACTTAACGCGGTTATTGACTCTTTGCCTTGCAGCTACAGAAAAAAGTTCATACGGCTATCAAGTCTGTTGCTCCCAGATACAAAAACCTAAGACGACTGTATATTCTGTGGCGCACAGCCACAAAAGACGACTTAACGCGGTTATCGACTTTTTGGCTTGCAGTTAAAGAGAAAAGTTCATACGGCTATCAAATCTGTTGCTCCCAGATACAAACACCTAATACGACAATCTATTCTGTGGCGCACAGCCACAAAATACGAATTAACGCGGTTATCGACTTTTTGGCTTGCAGTTACAGAGAAAAGTTTATGCGGCTATCAAGTCTGTTGCTCCCAGCTACAAAAACCTAATACGACTTCATATTCTGTGGCGCACAGCCACAAAAGACAAATTAACGCGGTTATTGACTCTTTGCCGTAAAGCTACAAAAAAAAGTTTATACGGCTATCAAGTATGTTGCTCCCAGCTACAAAGACCTAACACGACTATATATTCTGTGGCGCACAGCCACAAAAGACGACTTAACGCGGTTATTGACTCTTTGCCTTGCAGCTACAGAAAAAAGTTCATACGGCTATCAAGTCTGTTGCTCCCAGATACAAAAACCTAAGACGACTGTATATTCTGTGGCGCACAGCCACAAAAGACGACTTAACGCGGTTATTGACTCTTTGCCTTGCAGCTACAGAAAAAAGTTCATACGGCTATCAAGTCTGTTGCTTCCAGCTACAAAAACCTAATACGACAATCTATTTTGTGGCGCACATCCACCAAATACAAATTAACGCGGTTATTGACTCTTTGCCTTGCACCTACAGAAAAAAAATCATACGGCTATCAAGTCTGTTGCTCCCAGCTACAAAAACCTAATACGACTGTATATTCTGTGGCGCACAGCCACAAAAGACGACTTAACGCGGTTATTGACTCTTTGCCTTGCAGCTACAGAAAAAAGTTCATACGGCTATCAAGTCTGTTGCTCCCAGATACAAAAACCTAAGACGACTGTATATTCTGTGGCGCACAGCCACAAAAGACGACTTAACGCGGTTATTGACTCTTTGCCTTGCAGCTACAGAAAAAAGTTCATACGGCTATCAAGTCTGTTGCTCCCAGCAACAAAAACCTAATACGACTATATATTCTGTGGCGCACAGCCACAAAAGACGAATTAACGCGGTTATTGACTCTTTGCCTCGCAGTTACAGAGAACATTTCATACGGCTATCAAATCTGTTGCTCCCAGCTACAAAAACCTAATACGACAATATATTCTGTGGCGCACAGCCACAAAAGACGACTTAACGCGGTTATTGACTCTTTGCCTTGCAGCTACAGAAAAAAGTTCATACGGCTATCAAGTCTGTTGCTCCCAGATACAAAAACCTAAGACGACTGTATATTCTGTGGCGCACAGCCACAAAAGACGACTTAACGCGAATATTGACTCTTTGCCTTGCAGCTACAGAAAAAAGTTCATACGGCTATCAAGTCTGTTGCTCCCAGCAACAAAAACTTAATACGACTATATATTCTGTGGCGCACAGCCACAAAAGACGAATTAACGCGGTTATTGACTCTTTGCCTCGCAGTTACAGAGAACATTTCATACGGCTATCAAATCTGTTGCTCCCAGCTACAAAAACCTAATACGACAATATATTCTGTGGCGCACAGCCACAAAGACGAATTAACGCGGTTATTGACATTTTGACTTGCAGCTACAAAAAAAAAATCATACGGCTATCAAGTCTGTTGCTCCCAGCTACAAAAACCTAATACGACTGTATATTCTGTGGCGCACAGCCACAAAAGACGAATTAACGCGGTTATTGACTCTTTGCCTCGCAGTTACAGAGAATATTTCATACGGCTATCAAATCTGTTGCTCCCAGATACAAACACCTAATACGACAATCTATTCTGTGGCGCACAGCCACAAAATACGAATTAACGCGGTTATCGACTTTTTGGCTTGCAGTTAAAGAGAAAAGTTCATACGGCTATCAAATCTGTTGCTCCCAGATACAAACACCTAATACGACAATCTATTCTGTGGCGCACAGCCACAAAATACGAATTAACGCGGTTATCGACTTTTTGGCTTGCAGTTACAGAGAAAAGTTTATGCGGCTATCAAGTCTGTTGCTCCCAGCTACAAAAACCTAATACGACTTCATATTCTGTGGCGCACAGCCACAAAAGACAAATTAACGCGGTTATTGACTCTTTGCCGTAAAGCTACAAAAAAAAGTTTATACGGCTATAAAGTATGTTGCTCCCAGCTACAAAGACCTAACACGACTATATATTCTGTGGCGCACAGCCACAAAAGACGACTTAACGCGGTTATTGACTCTTTGTCTTGCAGCTACAGAAAAAAGTTCATACGGCTATCAAGTCTGTTGCTCCCAGATACAAAAACCTAAGACGACTGTATATTCTGTGGCGCACAGCCACAAAAGACGACTTAACGCGGTTATTGACTCTTTGCCTTGCAGCTACAGAAAAAAGTTCATACGGCTATCAAGTCTGTTGCTCCCAGCTACAAAAACCTAATACGACAATCTATTATGTGGCGCACATCCACAAAATACAAATTAACGCGGTTATTGACTCTTTGCCTTGCACCTACAGAAAAAAAATCATACGGCTATCAAGTCTGTTGCTCCCAGCTACAAAAACCTAATACGACTGTATATTCTGTGGCGCACAGCCACAAAAGACGAATTAACGCGGTTATTGACTCTTTGCCTCGCAGTTACAGAGAATATTTCATACGGCTATCAAATCTGTTGCTCCCAGATACAAACACCTAATACGACAATCTATTCTGTGGCGCACAGCCACAAAATACGAATTAACGCGGTTATCGACTTTTTGGCTTGCAGTTAAAGAGAAAAGTTCATACGGCTATCAAATCTGTTGCTCCCAGATACAAACACCTAATACGACAATCTATTCTGTGGCGCACAGCCACAAAATACGAATTAACGCGGTTATCGACTTTTTGGCTTGCAGTTACAGAGAAAAGTTTATGCGGCTATCAAGTCTGTTGCTCCCAGCTACAAAAACCTAATACGACTTCATATTCTGTGGCGCACAGCCACAAAAGACAAATTAACGCGGTTATTGACTCTTTGCCGTAAAGCTACAAAAAAAAGTTTATACGGCTATCAAGTATGTTGCTCCCAGCTACAAAGACCTAACACGACTATATATTCTGTGGCGCACAGCCACAAAAGACGACTTAACGCGGTTATTGACTCTTTGCCTTGCAGCTACAGAAAAAAGTTCATACGGCTATCAAGTCTGTTGCTCCCAGATACAAAAACCTAAGACGACTGTATATTCTGTGGCGCACAGCCACAAAAGACGACTTAACGCGGTTATTGACTCTTTGCCTTGCAGCTACAGAAAAAAGTTCATACGGCTATCAAGTCTGTTGCTCCCAGCTGCAAAAACCTAATACGACAATCTATTCTGTGGCGCACAGCCACAAAAACAAATTATCGCGGTTATCGACTTGTTGGCTTGCAGCTACAGAGAAAGGTTCATACGGCTATCAAGTCTGTTGCTCCCAGCAACAAAAACCTAATACGACTATATATTCTGTGGCGCACAGCCACAAAAGACGAATTAACGCGGTTATTGACTCTTTGCCTCGCAGTTACAGAGAACATTTCATACGGCTATCAAATCTGTTGCTCCCAGCTACAAAAACCTAATACGACAATATATTCTGTGGCGCACAGCCACAAAGACGAATTAACGCGGTTATTGACATTTTGACTTGCAGCTACAAAAAAAAAATCATACGGCGATCAAGTCTGTTGCTCCCAGCTACAAAAACCTAATACGACTGTATATTCTGTGGCGCACAGCCACAAAGACGAATTAACGCGGTTATTGACTCTTTGCCTCGCAGTTACAGAGAATATTTCATACGGCTATCAAATCTGTTGCTCCCAGATACAAACACCTAATACGACAATCTATTCTGTGGCGCACAGCCACAAAATACGAATTAACGCGGTTATCGACTTTTTGGCTTGCAGTTAAAGAGAAAAGTTCATACGGCTATCAAATCTGTTGCTCCCAGATACAAACACCTAATACGACAATCTATTCTGTGGCGCACAGCCACAAAATACGAATTAACGCGGTTATCGACTTTTTGGCTTGCAGTTACAGAGAAAAGTTTATGCGGCTATCAAGTCTGTTGCTCCCAGCTACAAAAACCTAATACGACTTCATATTCTGTGGCGCACAGCCACAAAAGACAAATTAACGCGGTTATTGACTCTTTGCCTTGCAGCTACAGAAAAAAGTTTATACGGCTATCAAGTCTGTTGCTCCCAGATACAAAAACCTAAGACGACTGTATATTCTGTGGCGCACAGCCACAAAAGACGACTTAACGCGGTTATTGACTCTTTGCCTTGCAGCTACAGAAAAAAGTTCATACGGCTATCAAGTCTGTTGCTCCCAGCTACAAAAACCTAATACGACAATCTATTTTGTGGCGCACATCCACCAAATACAAATTAACGCGGTTATTGACTCTTTGCCTTGCACCTACAGAAAAAAAATCATACGGCTATCAAGTCTGTTGCTCCCAACTACAAAAACCTAATACGACTTTATATTCTGTGGCGCACAACCACAAAAGACAAATTAACGCGGTTATTGACTCTTTGCCTTGCAGCTACAGAAAAAAGTTTATACGGCTATCAAGTCTGTTGCTCCCAGCAACAAAAACCTAATACGACTATATATTCTGTGGCGCACAGCCACAAAAGACGAATTAACGCGGTTATTGACTCTTTGCCTCGCAGTTACAGAGAACATTTCATACGGCTATCAAATCTGTTGCTCCCAGCTACAAAAACCTAATACGACAATATATTCTGTGGCGCACAGCCACAAAGACGAATTAACGCGGTTATTGACATTTTGACTTGCAGCTACAAAAAAAATCATACGGCTATCAAGTCTGTTGCTCCCAGCTACAAAAACCTAATACGACAATCTATTCTGTGGCGCACAGCCACAAAGACGAATTAACGCGGTTATTGACATTTTGACTTGCAGCTACAAAAAAAATCATACGGCTATCAAGTCTGTTGCTCCCAGCTACAAAAACCTAATACGACAATCTATTCTGTGGCGCACAGCCACAAAATACGAATTAACGCGGTTATCGACTTTTTGGCTTGCAGTTAAAGAGAAAAGTTCATACGGCTATCAAATCTGTTGCTCCCAGATACAAACACCTAATACGACAATCTATTCTGTGGCGCACAGCCACAAAATACGAATTAACGCGGTTATCGACTTTTTGGCTTGCAGTTACAGAGAAAAGTTTATGCGGCTATCAAGTCTGTTGCTCCCAGCTACAAAAACCTAATACGACTATCTATTCTGTGGCGCACAGCCACAAAATACGAATTGACGCGGTTATCGACTCTTTGCCTTGCAGCTACAGAGAATATTTCATACGGCTATCAAATCTGTTGCTCCCAGCTACAAAAACCTAATACGACAATCTATTCTGTGGCGCACAGCCACAAAAACAAATTATCGCGGTTATCGACTTGTTGGCTTGCAGCTACAGAGAAAAGTTCATACGGCTATCAAGTCTGTTGCTCCCAGCAACAAAAACCTAATACGACTATATATTCTGTGGCGCACAGCCACAAAAGACGAATTAACGCGGTTATTGACTCTTTGCCTCGCAGTTACAGAGAATATTTCATACGGCTATCAAATCTGTTGCTCCCAGATACAAACACCTAATACGACAATCTATTCTGTGGCGCACAGCCACAAAATACGAATTAACGCGGTTATCGACTTTTTGGCTTGCAGTTAAAGAGAAAAGTTCATACGGCTATCAAATCTGTTGCTCCCAGATACAAACACCTAATACGACAATCTATTCTGTGGCGCACAGCCACAAAATACGAATTAACGCGGTTATCGACTTTTTGGCTTGCAGTTACAGAGAAAAGTTTATGCGGCTATCAAGTCTGTTGCTCCCAGCTACAAAAACCTAATACGACTATCTTTTCTGTGGCGCACAGCCACAAAATACGAATTGACGCGGTTATCGACTCTTTGCCTTGCAGCTACAGAGAATATTTCATACGGCTATCAAATCTGTTGCTCCCAGCTACAAAAACCTAATACGACAATCTATTCTGTGGCGCACAGCCACAAAAACAAATTATCGCGGTTATCGACTTGTTGGCTTGCAGCTACAGAGAAAAGTTCATACGGCTATCAAGTCTGTTGCTCCCAGCAACAAAAACCTAATACGACTATATATTCTGTGGCGCACAGCCACAAAAGACGAATTAACGCGGTTATTGACTCTTTGCCTCGCAGTTACAGAGAATATTTCATACGGCTATCAAATCTATTGCTCCCAGATACAAACACCTAATACGACAATCTATTCTGTGGCGCACAGCCACAAAATACGAATTAACGCGGTTATCGACTTTTTGGCTTGCAGTTAAAGAGAAAAGTTCATACGGCTATCAAATCTGTTGCTCCCAGATACAAACACCTAATACGACAATCTATTCTGTGGCGCACAGCCACAAAATACGAATTAACGCGGTTATCGACTTTTTGGCTTGCAGTTACAGAGAAAAGTTTATGCGGCTATCAAGTCTGTTGCTCCCAGCTACAAAAACCTAATACGACTATCTATTCTGTGGCGTACAGCCACAAAATACGAATTGACGCGGTTATCGACTCTTTGCCTTGCAGCTACAGAGAATATTTCATACGGCTATCAAATCTGTTGCTCCCAGCTACAAAAACCTAATACGACAATCTATTCTGTGGCGCACAGCCACAAAAACAAATTATCGCGGTTATCGACTTGTTGGCTTGCAGCTACAGAGAAAAGTTCATACGGCTATCAAGTCTGTTGCTCCCAGCAACAAAAACCTAATACGACTATATATTCTGTGGCGCACAGCCACAAAAGACGAATTAACGCGGTTATTGACTCTTTGCCTCGCAGTTACAGAGAACATTTCATACGGCTATCAAATCTGTTGCTCCCAGCTACAAAAACCTAATACGACAATATATTCTGTGGCGCACAGCCACAAAGACGAATTAACGCGGTTATTGACATTTTGACTTGCAGCTACAAAAAAAAAATCATACGGCTATCAAGTCTGTTGCTCCCAGCTACAAAAACCTAATACGACTATATATTCTGTGGCGCACAGCCACAAAAGACGAATTAACGCGGTTATTGACTCTTTGCCTCGCAGTTACAGAGAATATTTCATACGGCTATCAAATCTGTTGCTCCCAGATACAAACACCTAATACGACAATCTATTCTGTGGCGCACAGCCACAAAATACGAATTAACGCGGTTATCGACTTTTTGGCTAGCAGTTAAAGAGAAAAGTTCATACGGCTATCAAATCTGTTGCTCCCAGATACAAACACCTAATACGACAATCTATTCTGTGGCGCACAGCCACAAAATACGAATTAACGCGGTTATCGACTTTTTGGCTTGCAGTTACAGAGAAAAGTTTATGCGGCTATCAAGTCTGTTGCTCCCAGCAACAAAAACCTAATACGACTATATATTCTGTGGCGCACAGCCACAAAAGACGAATTAACGCGGTTATTGACTCTTTGCCTCGCAGTTACAGAGAATATTTCATACGGCTATCAAATCTGTTGCTCCCAGATACAAACACCTAATACGACAATCTATTCTGTGGCGCACAGCCACAAAATACGAATTAACGCGGTTATCGACTTTTTGGCTTGCAGTTAAAGAGAAAAGTTCATACGGCTATCAAATCTGTTGCTCCCAGATACAAACACCTAATACGACAATCTATTCTGTGGCGCACAGCCACAAAATACGAATTAACGCGGTTATCGACTTTTTGGCTTGCAGTTACAGAGAAAAGTTTATGCGGCTATCAAGTCTGTTGCTCCCAGCTACAAAAACCTAATACGACTATCTATTCTGTGGCGCACAGCCACAAAATACGAATTGACGCGGTTATCGACTCTTTGCCTTGCAGCTACAGAGAATATTTCATACGGCTATCAAATCTGTTGCTCCCAGCTACAAAAACCTAATACGACAATCTATTCTGTGGCGCACAGCCACAAAAACAAATTATCGCGGTTATCGACTTGTTGGCTTGCAGCTACAGAGAAAAGTTCATACGGCTATCAAGTCTGTTGCTCCCAGCAACAAAAACCTAATACGACTATATATTCTGTGGCGCACAGCCACAAAAGACGAATTAACGCGGTTATTGACTCTTTGCCTCGCAGTTACAGAGAACATTTCATACGGCTATCAAATCTGTTGCTCCCAGCTACAAAAACCTAATACGACAATATATTCTGTGGCGCACAGCCACAAAGACGAATTAACGCGGTTATTGACCTTTTGACTTGCAGCTACAAAAAAAAAATCATACGGCTATCAAGTCTGTTGCTCCCAGCTACAAAAACCTAATACGACTATATATTCTGTGGCGCACAGCCACAAAAGACGAATGAACGCGGTTATTGACTCTTTGCCTCGCAGTTACAGAGAATATTTCATACGGCTATCAAATCTGTTGCTCCCAACTACAAAAACCTAATACGACTTTATATTCTGTGGCGCACAGCCACAAAGACGAATTAACGCGGTTATTGACATTTTGACTTGCAGCTACAAAAAAAAAATCATACGGCGATCAAGTCTGTTGCTCCCAGCTACAAAAACCTAATACGACTGTATATTCTGTGGCGCACAGCCACAAAAGACGAATTAACGCGGTTATTGACTCTTTGCCTCGCAGTTACAGAGAATATTTCATACGGCTATCAAATCTGTTGCTCCCAGATACAAACACCTAATACGACAATCTATTCTGTGGCACACAGCCACAAAATACGAATTAACGCGGTTATCGACTTTTTGGCTTGCAGTTAAAGAGAAAAGTTCATACGGCTATCAAATCTGTTGCTCCCAGATACAAACACCTAATACGACAATCTATTCTGTGGCGCACAGCCACAAAATACGAATTAACGCGGTTATCGACTTTTTGGCTTGCAGTTACAGAGAAAAGTTTATGCGGCTATCAAGTCTGTTGCTCCCAGCTACAAAAACCTAATACGACTTCATATTCTGTGGCGCACAGCCACAAAAGACAAATTAACGCGGTTATTGACTCTTTGCCTTGCAGCTACAGAAAAAAGTTTATACGGCTATCAAGTCTGTTGCTCCCAGATACAAAAACCTAAGACGACTGTATATTCTGTGGCGCACAGCCACAAAAGACGACTTAACGCGGTTATTGACTCTTTGCCTTGCAGCTACAGAAAAAAGTTCATACGGCTATCAAGTCTGTTGCTCCCAGCTACAAAAACCTAATACGACAATCTATTTTGTGGCGCACATCCACCAAATACAAATTAACGCGGTTATTGACTCTTTGCCTTGCACCTACAGAAAAAAAATCATACGGCTATCAAGTCTGTTGCTCCCAACTACAAAAACCTAATACGACTTTATATTCTGTGGCGCACAACCACAAAAGACAAATTAACGCGGTTATTGACTCTTTGCCTTGCAGCTACAGAAAAAAGTTTATACGGCTATCAAGTCTGTTGCTCCCAGCAACAAAAACCTAATACGACTATATATTCTGTGGCGCACAGCCACAAAAGACGAATTAACGCGGTTATTGACTCTTTGCCTCGCAGTTACAGAGAACATTTCATACGGCTATCAAATCTGTTGCTCCCAGCTACAAAAACCTAATACGACAATATATTCTGTGGCGCACAGCCACAAAGACGAATTAACGCGGTTATTGACATTTTGACTTGCAGCTACAAAAAAAATCATACGGCTATCAAGTCTGTTGCTCCCAGCTACAAAAACCTAATACGACAATCTATTCTGTGGCGCACAGCCACAAAGACGAATTAACGCGGTTATTGACATTTTGACTTGCAGCTACAAAAAAAATCATACGGCTATCAAGTCTGTTGCTCCCAGCTACAAAAACCTAATACGACAATCTATTCTGTGGCGCACAGCCACAAAATACGAATTAACGCGGTTATCGACTTTTTGGCTTGCAGTTAAAGAGAAAAGTTCATACGGCTATCAAATCTGTTGCTCCCAGATACAAACACCTAATACGACAATCTATTCTGTGGCGCACAGCCACAAAATACGAATTAACGCGGTTATCGACTTTTTGGCTTGCAGTTACAGAGAAAAGTTTATGCGGCTATCAAGTCTGTTGCTCCCAGCTACAAAAACCTAATACGACTATCTATTCTGTGGCGCACAGCCACAAAATACGAATTGACGCGGTTATCGACTCTTTGCCTTGCAGCTACAGAGAATATTTCATACGGCTATCAAATCTGTTGCTCCCAGCTACAAAAACCTAATACGACAATCTATTCTGTGGCGCACAGCCACAAAAACAAATTATCGCGGTTATCGACTTGTTGGCTTGCAGCTACAGAGAAAAGTTCATACGGCTATCAAGTCTGTTGCTCCCAGCAACAAAAACCTAATACGACTATATATTCTGTGGCGCACAGCCACAAAAGACGAATTAACGCGGTTATTGACTCTTTGCCTCGCAGTTACAGAGAATATTTCATACGGCTATCAAATCTGTTGCTCCCAGATACAAACACCTAATACGACAATCTATTCTGTGGCGCACAGCCACAAAATACGAATTAACGCGGTTATCGACTTTTTGGCTTGCAGTTAAAGAGAAAAGTTCATACGGCTATCAAATCTGTTGCTCCCAGATACAAACACCTAATACGACAATCTATTCTGTGGCGCACAGCCACAAAATACGAATTAACGCGGTTATCGACTTTTTGGCTTGCAGTTACAGAGAAAAGTTTATGCGGCTATCAAGTCTGTTGCTCCCAGCTACAAAAACCTAATACGACTATCTTTTCTGTGGCGCACAGCCACAAAATACGAATTGACGCGGTTATCGACTCTTTGCCTTGCAGCTACAGAGAATATTTCATACGGCTATCAAATCTGTTGCTCCCAGCTACAAAAACCTAATACGACAATCTATTCTGTGGCGCACAGCCACAAAAACAAATTATCGCGGTTATCGACTTGTTGGCTTGCAGCTACAGAGAAAAGTTCATACGGCTATCAAGTCTGTTGCTCCCAGCAACAAAAACCTAATACGACTATATATTCTGTGGCGCACAGCCACAAAAGACGAATTAACGCGGTTATTGACTCTTTGCCTCGCAGTTACAGAGAATATTTCATACGGCTATCAAATCTATTGCTCCCAGATACAAACACCTAATACGACAATCTATTCTGTGGCGCACAGCCACAAAATACGAATTAACGCGGTTATCGACTTTTTGGCTTGCAGTTAAAGAGAAAAGTTCATACGGCTATCAAATCTGTTGCTCCCAGATACAAACACCTAATACGACAATCTATTCTGTGGCGCACAGCCACAAAATACGAATTAACGCGGTTATCGACTTTTTGGCTTGCAGTTACAGAGAAAAGTTTATGCGGCTATCAAGTCTGTTGCTCCCAGCTACAAAAACCTAATACGACTATCTATTCTGTGGCGTACAGCCACAAAATACGAATTGACGCGGTTATCGACTCTTTGCCTTGCAGCTACAGAGAATATTTCATACGGCTATCAAATCTGTTGCTCCCAGCTACAAAAACCTAATACGACAATCTATTCTGTGGCGCACAGCCACAAAAACAAATTATCGCGGTTATCGACTTGTTGGCTTGCAGCTACAGAGAAAAGTTCATACGGCTATCAAGTCTGTTGCTCCCAGCAACAAAAACCTAATACGACTATATATTCTGTGGCGCACAGCCACAAAAGACGAATTAACGCGGTTATTGACTCTTTGCCTCGCAGTTACAGAGAACATTTCATACGGCTATCAAATCTGTTGCTCCCAGCTACAAAAACCTAATACGACAATATATTCTGTGGCGCACAGCCACAAAGACGAATTAACGCGGTTATTGACATTTTGACTTGCAGCTACAAAAAAAAAATCATACGGCTATCAAGTCTGTTGCTCCCAGCTACAAAAACCTAATACGACTATATATTCTGTGGCGCACAGCCACAAAAGACGAATTAACGCGGTTATTGACTCTTTGCCTCGCAGTTACAGAGAATATTTCATACGGCTATCAAATCTGTTGCTCCCAGATACAAACACCTAATACGACAATCTATTCTGTGGCGCACAGCCACAAAATACGAATTAACGCGGTTATCGACTTTTTGGCTAGCAGTTAAAGAGAAAAGTTCATACGGCTATCAAATCTGTTGCTCCCAGATACAAACACCTAATACGACAATCTATTCTGTGGCGCACAGCCACAAAATACGAATTAACGCGGTTATCGACTTTTTGGCTTGCAGTTACAGAGAAAAGTTTATGCGGCTATCAAGTCTGTTGCTCCCAGCAACAAAAACCTAATACGACTATATATTCTGTGGCGCACAGCCACAAAAGACGAATTAACGCGGTTATTGACTCTTTGCCTCGCAGTTACAGAGAATATTTCATACGGCTATCAAATCTGTTGCTCCCAGATACAAACACCTAATACGACAATCTATTCTGTGGCGCACAGCCACAAAATACGAATTAACGCGGTTATCGACTTTTTGGCTTGCAGTTAAAGAGAAAAGTTCATACGGCTATCAAATCTGTTGCTCCCAGATACAAACACCTAATACGACAATCTATTCTGTGGCGCACAGCCACAAAATACGAATTAACGCGGTTATCGACTTTTTGGCTTGCAGTTACAGAGAAAAGTTTATGCGGCTATCAAGTCTGTTGCTCCCAGCTACAAAAACCTAATACGACTATCTATTCTGTGGCGCACAGCCACAAAATACGAATTGACGCGGTTATCGACTCTTTGCCTTGCAGCTACAGAGAATATTTCATACGGCTATCAAATCTGTTGCTCCCAGCTACAAAAACCTAATACGACAATCTATTCTGTGGCGCACAGCCACAAAAACAAATTATCGCGGTTATCGACTTGTTGGCTTGCAGCTACAGAGAAAAGTTCATACGGCTATCAAGTCTGTTGCTCCCAGCAACAAAAACCTAATACGACTATATATTCTGTGGCGCACAGCCACAAAAGACGAATTAACGCGGTTATTGACTCTTTGCCTCGCAGTTACAGAGAACATTTCATACGGCTATCAAATCTGTTGCTCCCAGCTACAAAAACCTAATACGACAATATATTCTGTGGCGCACAGCCACAAAGACGAATTAACGCGGTTATTGACCTTTTGACTTGCAGCTACAAAAAAAAAATCATACGGCTATCAAGTCTGTTGCTCCCAGCTACAAAAACCTAATACGACTATATATTCTGTGGCGCACAGCCACAAAAGACGAATGAACGCGGTTATTGACTCTTTGCCTCGCAGTTACAGAGAATATTTCATACGGCTATCAAATCTGTTGCTCCCAGATACAAACACCTAATACGACAATCTATTCTGTGGCGCACAGCCACAAAATACGAATTAACGCGGTTATCGACTTTTTGGCTAGCAGTTAAAGAGAAAAGTTCATACGGCTATCAAATCTGTTGCTCCCAGATACAAACACCTAATACGACAATCTATTCTGTGGCGCACAGCCACAAAATACGAATTAACGCGGTTATCGACTTTTTGGCTTGCAGTTACAGAGAAAAGTTTATGCGGCTATCAAGTCTGTTGCTCCCAGCTACAAAAACCTAATACGACTTCATATTCTGTGGCGCACAGCCACAAAAGACAAATTAACGCGGTTATTGACTCTTTGCCGTAAAGCTACAAAAAAAAGTTTATACGGCTATCAAGTATGTTGCTCCCAGCTACAAAGACCTAACACGACTATATATTCTGTGGCGCACAGCCACAAAAGACGACTTAACGCGGTTATTGACTCTTTGCCTTGCAGCTACAGAAAAAAGTTCATACGGCTATCAAGTCTGTTGCTCCCAGATACAAAAACCTAAGACGACTGTATATTCTGTGGCGCACAGCCACAAAAGACGACTTAACGCGGTTATTGACTCTTTGCCTTGCAGCTACAGAAAAAAGTTCATACGGCTATCAAGTCTGTTGCTCCCAGCTACAAAAACCTAATACGACAATCTATTTTGTGGCGCACATCCACCAAATACAAATTAACGCGGTTATTGACTCTTTGCCTTGCACCTACAGAAAAAAAATCATACGGCTATCAAGTCTGTTGCTCCCAACTACAAAAACCTAATACGACTTTATATTCTGTGGCGCACAACCACAAAAGACAAATTAACGCGGTTATTGACTTTTTGCCTTGCAGCTACAGAAAAAAGTTTATACGGCTATCAAGTATGTTGCTCCCAGCTACAAAAACCTAATACGATTATCTATTCTGTGGCGCACAGCCACGAAATACGAATTAACGCGGTTATCGACTCTTCGGCTTGCAGTTACAGGAAAAAAACTCATACGGCAATCAAGTCTGTTGCACCCAACTACAAAAACCTAATACAACTATCTTTTCTGTGGCACACAGCCACAAAATACGAATTAACGCGGTTATTGACTCTTTGCCTTGCAGCTACAGAACAAAGTTTATACGGCTATCAAGTATGTTGCTCCCAGCTAGAAAAACCTAATACGACTTTATGTTCTGTGGCGCACAGCCACAAAAGACAAATTAACGCGGTTATTGACTCTTTGCCTTGCAGCTACAAAAAAAAGTTCATACGGCTATCAAGTATGTTGCTCCCAGCTCGAAAAACCCAATACAACTATCTTTTCTGTGGCACACAGCCACAAATTACGAATTAACGCGGTTATCGACTCTTTGCCTTGCAGCTACAGAAAAAAGTTTATACGGCTATCAAGTCTGTTGCTCCTGGCTACAAAAACCTAATACGACTTTATGTTCTGTGGCGCACAGCCACAAAAGACAAATTAACGCGGTTATTGACTCTTTGCCTTGCAGCTACAAAAAAAAGTTCATACGGCTATCAAGTACGTTGCTCCCAGCTAGAAAAACCCAATACAACTATCTTTTCTGTGGCACACAGCCACAAAAGACGAATTAACGCGGTTATTGACTCTTTGCCTTGCAGCTACAGAAAAAAGTTTATACGGCTATCAAGTCTGTTGCTCCCAGCTACAAAAACCTAATACGACTTACTATTCTGTGGCGCACAGCCACAAAAGACAAATTAACGCGGTTATTGACTCTTTACCGTGCAGCTATAGAAAAAAGTTTATACGGCTATCGAGTATGTTGCTCCCAACTACAAAAACCTAATACGACAATCTATTCTGTGGCGCACAGCCACAAAATACGAATTAACGCGGTTATCGACTCTTTGCCTTGCAACTACAGAGAACAGTTTATACGGCTATCAAATCTGTTGCTCCCAGCTACAAAAACCTAATACGACAATCTATTCTGTGGCGCACAGCCATAAAATACAAAATAACGCGGTTATTGACTCTTTGGCTTGCAGTTACAGAGAAAAGTTTATACGGCTATCAAGTCTGTTGCTCCCAACTACAAAAACCTAATACGACTTTATATTCTGTGGCGCACAACCACAAAAGACAAATTAACGCGGTTATTGACTCTTTGCCTTGCAGCTACAGAAAAAAGTTTATACGGCTATCAAGTCTGTTGCTCCCAGCTAGAAAAACCTAATACGACTTTATGTTCTGTGGCGCACAGCCACAAAAGACAAATTAACGCGGTTATTGACTCTTTGCCTTGCAGCTACAAAAAAAAGTTCATACGGCTATCAAGTATGTTGCTCCCAGCTCGAAAAACCCAATACAACTATCTTTTCTGTGGCACACAGCCACAAATTACGAATTAACGCGGTTATCGACTCTTTGCCTTGCAGCTACAGAAAAAAGTTTATACGGCTATCAAGTCTGTTGCTCCTGGCTACAAAAACCTAATACGACTTTATGTTCTGTGGCGCACAGCCACAAAAGACAAATTAACGCGGTTATTGACTCTTTGCCTTGCAGCTACAAAAAAAAGTTCATACGGCTATCAAGTACGTTGCTCCCAGCTAGAAAAACCCAATACAACTATCTTTTCTGTGGCACACAGCCACAAAAGACGAATTAACGCGGTTATTGACTCTTTGCCTTGCAGCTACAGAAAAAAGTTTATACGGCTATCAAGTCTGTTGCTCCCAGCTACAAAAACCTAATACGACTTACTATTCTGTGGCGCACAGCCACAAAAGACAAATTAACGCGGTTATTGACTCTTTACCGTGCAGCTACAGAAAAAAGTTCATACGGCTATCAAGTCTGTTGCTCCCAGATACAAAAACCTAATACGACTATCTATTATGTGGCGCACAGCCACAAAATACGAATTAACGCGGTTATCGTCTCTTTGGCTTGCAGTTACAGAGAAAAGTTCAAGATTCAAGATTTCAAGATTTATTCGATCACATCACATTGTTGCAAAGTGGTGCTCCTTGACTGCTCTCCAGATTTTAATGTCTCTGCATGCTCTTAGTATCTCTTCGCCACGGATGGGGGCAGGGCGGACTCGACCTCTTCTGGCTGCGGTATTATAACCACGGACTGCTTCAACCAACGCATCTCTTCATCGGACAACGGGCCTACCACGGGACCGGTTACGATTATACGGACACCATTCAGACACGATCAAGGACCATCGGGATTGAGGCATGTGGGCAATTCTGTAAGCAAAGTTTAATTTATGTTTGGCAGCTACAGTAGCCACATCCGTCAACCGAGTGATTCCGCGAATAACGGCACTTGGAAGGCGATCTTGTATTCGTTTGTTCAGCATTCCACGCTCCATTTTTCTCTGCACGACACGGAGACGCTCGATGTTCTTTTTCGAAAGGGCCCAGGATTCACTGCCATACAACAGTCTCGGGAGAATCACGGCGTGAAAAATCTTCGCCTTGTACCTCATCGGGAACGAGGGTGTCTTCAGAATGTGACGGTATTCGTTGAACGCTGCCCACGCTGAAGAAATTCTTCGGCTCAGTTCGACGTCCCAATTGGCTTCCATGGAAAGATGGACACCGAGATATTTGACCGTGGTTTTTGACGGTAGGGCATGACCATGATATTTCAACGGCGTGTTATCCTTCACATTATTCATATATTCGGATTTGTTCGGATTCATCTTGAGACCAACAGATTGGCAAGCTGTCTCGAATTCTTCCATCATTCTTCTAAGAGTTCTCTTGTTTGGAGCAAATATTATTCCATCATCTGCGAAGAGGAGGTGGCTCAGAAAACGACCGCCCACTCTCAGTCCTTTTCCTCCCCAGTTCAACTTTCGAAGAGCGATATCCAGCACGGTGGTGAACAGACGCGGGGAAATGACATCTCCTTGACGAACGCCTTGATGAATTTCGATTGGAACTCTCACACCGTTTGCATCTATAGTTGCGGACGAGCACGTGTAGATAGCCTTCAGCAGCAGAATCAGTTCTGGATGAACACCGATAAGTTGCAGTGAAGACCATATTGCATCGTGATGTAGACTGTCGAATGCTTTGGCCAGGTCAACAAAGCAGAAGAAGGCCGGGATTCGATATTCCCTGCACTTTTCAATGACTTGTCGGACGATATGGATGTTGTCTGCTGTGCCATACTGTTTTCTGAATCCACACTGTTCTTCGGAAATGTTTTCTTCCATCGACGGTTCCATTCTGTTCAGCAAACAACGCGACAGAACTTTGTAGAGAGTGTTCAACAGGGTGATCGGTCGATAATTCCCAATTTCAGCAACATCGCCTTTCTTGAACAATAGTATCGTTCTCGAAAGCAAGAGGTCCGGAGGGAGGTTTTTCTCAGCCAGAATCAAGTTGAACATTTGGGTAAGATCCGAAACAATTGCTGTGCTTGACCATTTGACTGCTTCAGGAGGAATTTTGTCGTTTCCCGGAGAGGTTCCCAGAGTTGTCTGTCGGATAGCGAGAAGAACTTCGGACTCGAGAAAAGGTGGAACGGCTTCTTCAGACGGCAAGATTGTGGTTTGTTGCTGACTTCTGTTTTTGTACAGTTCATACGGCTATCAAATATGTTGCTCCCAGCTACAAAAACCTAATACGACAATCTATTCTGTGGCGCACAGCCATAAAATACAAAATAACGCGGTTATTGACTCTTTGGCTTGCAGTTACAGAGAAAAGTTTATACGGCTATCAAGTCTGTTGCTCCCAGCTACAAAAACCTAATACGACTCCATATTCTGTGGCGCACAGCCACAAAAGACAAATTAACGCGGTTATTGACTCTTTGCCGTAAAGCTACAGAAAAAAGTTTATACGGCTATCAAGTATGTTGCTCCCAGCTACAAAGACCTAACACGACTATATATTTTGTGGCGCACAGCCACAAAAGACGACTTAACGCGGTTATTGACTCTTTGCATTGCAGCTACAAAAAAAAGTTCATACGGCTATCAAGTCTGTTGCTCCCAGATACAAAAACCTAAAACGACTATATATTCTGTGGCGCACAGCCACAAAATACGAATTAACGCGTTATTGACTCTTTGCCTTGCAGCTACAGAGAACAGTTCATACGGCTATCAAATCTGTTGCTCCCAGCTACAAAAACCTAATACGACAATCTATTTTGTGGCGCACATCCACCAAATACGAATTAACGCGGTTATTGACTCTTTGCCTTGCACCTACAAAAAAAATCATACGGCTATCAAGTCTGTTGCTCCCAGCTACAAAAACCTAATACGACAATCTATTCTGTGGCGCACAGCCACAAAATACAAATTATCGCGGTTATCGACTTGTTGGCTTGCAGCTACCGAGAAAAGTTCATACGGCTATCAAGTCTGTTGCTCCCAGCTACAAAAACCTAATACGACTATATATTCTGTGGCGCACAGCCACAAAAGACAAATTAACGCGGTTATTAACTCTTTGCCTTGCAGCTACAGAAAAAAGTTTATACGGCTATCAAGTCTGTTGCTCCCAGCTACAAAAACCTAATACGATTATCTATTCTGTGACGCACAGCCACGAAATACGAATCAACGCGGTTATCGACTCTTCGGCTTGCAGTTACAGAAAAAAAAACTCATACGGCAATCAAGTCTGTTGCTCCCAACTACAAAAACCTAATACGACTTTATATTCTGTGGCGCACAGCCACCAAAGACAGATTAACGCGGTTATTGACTCTTTGCCTTGCAGCTACAGAAAAAAGTTTATACGGCTATCAAGTATGTTGCTCCCAGCTAGAAAAACCCAATACAACTATCTATTCTGTGGCGCACAGCCATAAAATACGAAATAACGCGGTTATTGACTCTTTGGCTTGCAGTTACAGAGAAAAGTTTATACGGCTATCAAGTCTGTTGCTCCCAGCTACAAAAACCTAATACGACTCCATATTCTTTGGCGCACAGCCACAAAAGACAAATTACCGCGGTTATTGACTCTTTGCCGTAAAGCTACAGAAAAAAGTTTATACGGCTATCAAGTATGTTGCTCCCAGCTACAAAGACCTAACACGACTATATATTTTGTGGCGCACAGCCACAAAAGACGACTTAACGCGGTTATTGACTCTTTGCATTGCAGCTACAAAAAAAAGTTCATACGGCTATCAAGTCTGTTGCTCCCAGATACAAAAACCTAAAACGACTATATATTCTGTGGCGCACAGCCACAAAATACGAATTAACGCGTTATTGACTCTTTGCCTTGCAGCTACAGAGAACAGTTCATACGGCTATCAAATCTGTTGCTCCCAGCTACAAAAACCTAATACGACAATCTATTTTGTGGCGCACATTCACCAAATACGAATTAACGCGGTTATTGACTCTTTGCCTTGCACCTACAAAAAAAATCATACGGCTATCAAGTCTGTTGCTCCCAGCTACAAAAACCTAATACGACAATCTATTCTGTGGCGCACAGCCACAAAATACAAATTATCGCGGTTATCGACTTGTTGGCTTGCAGCTACCGAGAAAAGTTCATACGGCTATCAAGTCTGTTGCTCCCAGCTACAAAAACCTAATACGACTATATATTCTGTGGCGCACAGCCACAAAAGACAAATTAACGCGGTTATTAACTCTTTGCCTTGCAGCTACAGAAAAAAGTTTATACGGCTATCAAGTCTGTTGCTCCCAGCTACAAAAACCTAATACGATTATCTATTCTGTGACGCACAGCCACGAAATACGAATCAACGCGGTTATCGACTCTTCGGCTTGCAGTTACAGAAAAAAAAACTCATACGGCAATCAAGTCTGTTGCTCCCAACTACAAAAACCTAATACGACTTTATATTCTGTGGCGCACAGCCACCAAAGACAGATTAACGCGGTTATTGACTCTTTGCCTTGCAGCTACAGAAAAAAGTTTATACGGCTATCAAGTATGTTGCTCCCAGCTAGAAAAACCCAATACAACTATCTATTCTGTGGCGCACAGCCATAAAATACGAAATAACGCGGTTATTGACTCTTTGGCTTGCAGTTACAGAGAAAAGTTTATACGGCTATCAAGTCTGTTGCTCCCAGCTACAAAAACCTAATACGACTCCATATTCTTTGGCGCACAGCCACAAAAGACAAATTACCGCGGTTATTGACTCTTTGCCGTAAAGCTACAGAAAAAAGTTTATACGGCTATCAAGTATGTTGCTCCCAGCTACAAAGACCTAACACGACTATATATTTTGTGGCGCACAGCCACAAAAGACGACTTAACGCGGTTATTGACTCTTTGCCTTGCAGCTACAGAAAAGAGTTCATACGGCTATCAAGTCTGTTGCTCCCAGATACAAAAACCTAAGACGACTATATATTCTGTGGCGCACAGCCACAAAAGACGAATTAACGCGTTATTGACTCTTTGCCTTGCAGCTACAGAGAACAGTTCATACGGCTATCAAATCTGTTGCTCCCAGCTACAAAAACCTGATACGACAATCTATTTTGTGGCGCACATCCACCAAATACGAATTAACGCGGTTATTGACTCTTTGCCTTGCACCTACAAAAAAAATCATACGGCTATCAAGTCTGTTGCTCCCAACTACAAAAACCTAATACGACTTTATATTCTGTGGCGCACAACCACAAAAGACAAATTAACGCGGTTATTGACTCTTTTCCTTGCAGCTACAGAAAAAAGTTTATACGGCTATCAAGTCTGTTGCTCCCAGCTACAAAAACCTAATACGATTATCTATTCTGTGGCGCACAGCCACGAAATACGAATCAACGCGGTTATCGACTCTTCGGCTTGCAGTTACAGAAAAAAAACTCATACGGCAATCAAGTCTGTTGCTCCCAACTACAAAAACCTAATACGACTTTATATTCTGTGGCGCACAGCCACAAAAGACAGATTAACGCGGTTATTGACTCTTTGCCTTGCAGCTACAGAAAAAAGTTTATATGGCTATCAAGTATGTTGCTCCCAGCTAGAAAAACCCAATACAACTATCTATTCTGTGGCACACAGCCACAAAATACGATATAACGCGGTTATCGACTCTTTGCCTTGCAGCTACAGAACAAAGTTTATACGGCTATCAAGTCTGTTGCTCATGGCTACAAAAACCTAATACGACTTTATATCCTATGGCGCACAGCCACAAAAGACAAATTAACGCGGTTATTACCTCTTTGCCTTGCAGCTACAGAAAAAAGTTCATACGGCTATCAAGTCTGTTGCTCCCAGCTACAAAAACCTGATACGACAATCTATTCTGTGGCGCACAGCCACAAAAGACAAATTAACGCGGTTATTACCTCTTTGCCTTGCAGCTACAGAAAAAAGTTCATACGGCTATCAAGTCTGTTGCTCCCAGCTACAAAAACCTAATACGACTTTATATTCTGTGGCGCACAGCCACAAAAGACAAATTAACGCGGTTATTGACTCTTTGCCGTGCAGCTACAGGAAAAAGGTTATACGGCTATCAAATATGTTGCTCCCAGCTACAAAAACCTAATACGACTATCTATTCTGTGGCGCACAGCCACAAAATACGAATTAACGCGGTTATCGACTCTTTGCCTTGCAGCTACAAAGAACAGTTCATACGGCTATCAAGTCTGTTGCTCCCAGCTACAAAAACCTAATACGACAATCTATTCTGTGGCGCACAGCCACAAAATACGAATTATCGCGGTTATCGACTTGTTGGCTTGCAGCTACAGAGAAAAGTTCATACGGCTATCAAGTCTGTTGCTCCCAGCTACAAAAACCTGATACGACAATCTATTCTGTGGCGCACAGCCACAAAAGACAAATTAACGCGGTTATTACCTCTTTGCCTTGCAGCTACAGAAAAAAATTCATACGGCTATCAAGTCTGTTGCTCCCAGCTACGAAAACCTAATACGACTTTATATTCTGTGGCGCACAGCCACAAAAGACAAATTAACGCGGTTATTGACTCTTTGCCGTGCAGCTACAGGAAAAAGGTTATACGGCTATCAAGTATGTTGCTCCCAGCTAAAAAAACCTAATACGACTATCTATTCTGTGGCGCACAGCCACAAAATACGAATTAACGCGGTTATCGACTCTTTGCCTTGCAGCTACAGAGAACAGTTCATACGGCTATCAAGTCTGTTGCTCCCAGCTACAAAAACCTAATACGACTATATATTCTGTGGCGCACAGCCACAAAAGACGAATTAACGCGGTTATTGACTCTTTGCCTCGCAGTTACAGAGAATATTTCATACGGCTATCAAATCTGTTGCTCCCAGCTACAAAAACCTAATACGACAATCTATTCTGTGGCGCACAGCCACAAAAGACAAATTAACGCGGTTATTGACTCTTTGCCTTGCAGCTACAGAAATAAATCATACGGCTATCAAGTCTGTTGCTCCCAGCTACGAAAACCTAATACGACTTTATATTCTGTGGCGCACAGCCACAAAACACGAAATATCGCGGTTATCGACTTGTTGGCTTGCAGCTACAGAGAAAAGTTCATACGGCTATCAAGTCTGTTGCTCCCAGCTACAAAAACCTGATACGACAATCTATCTGTGGCGCACAGCCACAAAAGACAAATTAACGCGGTTATTACCTCTTTGCCTTGCAGCTACAGAAAAAAGTTCATACGGCTATCAAGTCTGTTGCTCCCGGCTACGAAAACCTAATACGACTTTATATTCTGTGGCGCACAGCCACAAAAGACAAATTAACGCGGTTATTGACTCTTTGCCGTGCAGCTACAGAGAATATTTCATACGGCTATCAAATCTGTTGCTCCCAGCTACAAAAACCTAATACGACAATCTATTCTGTGGCGCACAGCCACAAAAACAAATTATCGCGGTTATCGACTTGTTGGCTTGCAGCTACAGAGAAAAGTTCATACGGCTATCAAGTCTGTTGCTCCCAGCAACAAAAACCTAATACGACTATATATTCTGTGGCGCACAGCCACAAAAGACGAATTAACGCGGTTATTGACTCTTTGCCTCGCAGTTACAGAGAATATTTCATACGGCTATCAAATCTGTTGCTCCCAGATACAAACACCTAATACGACAATCTATTCTGTGGCGCACAGCCACAAAATACGAATTAACGCGGTTATCGACTTTTTGGCTTGCAGTTGAAGAGAAAAGTTCATACGGCTATCAAATCTGTTGCTCCCAGATACAAACACCTAATACGACAATCTATTCTGTGGCGCACAGCCACAAAATACGAATTAACGCGGTTATCGACTTTTTGGCTTGCAGTTACAGAGAAAAGTTTATGCGGCTATCAAGTCTGTTGCTCCCAGCTACAAAAACCTAATACGACTTCATATTCTGTGGCGCACAGCCACAAAAGACAAATTAACGCGGTTATTGACTCTTTGCCGTAAAGCTACAAAAAAAAGTTTATACGGCTATCAAGTATGTTGCTCCCAGCTACAAAGACCTAACACGACTATATATTCTGTGGCGCACAGCCACAAAAGACGACTTAACGCGGTTATTGACTCTTTGCCTTGCAGCTACAGAAAAAAGTTCATACGGCTATCAAGTCTGTTGCTCCCAGATACAAAAACCTAAGACGACTGTATATTCTGTGGCGCACAGCCACAAAAGACGACTTAACGCGGTTATTGACTCTTTGCCTTGCAGCTACAGAAAAAAGTTCATACGGCTATCAAGTCTGTTGCTCCCAGCTACAAAAACCTAATACGACAATCTATTTTGTGGCGCACATCCACCAAATACAAATTAACGCGGTTATTGACTCTTTGCCTTGCACCTACAGAAAAAAAATCATACGGCTATCAAGTCTGTTGCTTCCAACTACAAAAACCTAATACGACTTTATATTCTGTGGCGCACAACCACAAAAGACAAATTAACGCGGTTATTGACTCTTTGCCTTGCAGCTACAGAGAAAAGTTTATGCGGCTATCAAGTCTGTTGCTCCCAGCTACAAAAACCTAATACGACTTCATATTCTGTGGCGCACAGCCACAAAAGACAAATTAACGCGGTTATTGACTCTTTGCCGTAAAGCTACAAAAAAAAGTTTATACGGCTATCAAGTATGTTGCTCCCAGCTACAAAGACCTAACACGACTATATATTCTGTGGCGCACAGCCACAAAAGACGACTTAACGCGGTTATTGACTCTTTGCCTTGCAGCTACAGAAAAAAGTTCATACGGCTATCAAGTCTGTTGCTCCCAGCTACAAAAACCTAATACGACAATCTATTTTGTGGCGCACATCCACCAAATACAAATTAACGCGGTTATTGACTCTTTGCCTTGCACCTACAGAAAAAAAATCATACGGCTATCAAGTCTGTTGCTTCCAACTACAAAAACCTAATACGACTTTATATTCTGTGGCGCACAACCACAAAAGACAAATTAACGCGGTTATTGACTCTTTGCCTTGCAGCTACAGAGAAAAGTTTATGCGGCTATCAAGTCTGTTGCTCCCAGCTACAAAAACCTAATACGACTTCATATTCTGTGGCGCACAGCCACAAAAGACAAATTAACGCGGTTATTGACTCTTTGCCGTAAAGCTACAAAAAAAAGTTTATACGGCTATCAAGTATGTTGCTCCCAGCTACAAAGACCTAACACGACTATATATTCTGTGGCGCACAGCCACAAAAGACGACTTAACGCGGTTATTGACTCTTTGCCTTGCAGCTACAGAAAAAAGTTCATACGGCTATCAAGTCTGTTGCTCCCAGATACAAAAACCTAAGACGACTGTATATTCTGTGGCGCACAGCCACAAAAGACGACTTAACGCGGTTATTGACTCTTTGCCTTGCAGCTACAGAAAAAAGTTCATACGGCTATCAAGTCTGTTGCTCCCAGCTACAAAAACCTAATACGACAATCTATTTTGTGGCGCACATCCACCAAATACAAATTAACGCGGTTATTGACTCTTTGCCTTGCACCTACAGAAAAAAAATCATACGGCTATCAAGTCTGTTGCTTCCAACTACAAAAACCTAATACGACTTTATATTCTGTGGCGCACAACCACAAAAGACAAATTAACGCGGTTATTGACTCTTTGCCTTGCAGCTACAGAAAAAAGTTTATACGGCTATCAAGTCTGTTGCTCCCAGCTACAAAAACCTAATACGATTATCTATTCTGTGGCGCACAGCCACGAAATACGAATTAACGCGGTTATCGACTCTTCGGCTTGCAGTTACAGAAAAAAAACTCATACGGCAATCAAGTCTGTTGCTCCCAACTACAAAAACCTAATACAACTATCTTTTCTGTGGCACACAGCCACAAAATACGAATTAACGCGGTTATTGACTCTTTGCCTTGCAGCTACAGAAAAAAGTTTATACGGCTATCAAGTATGTTGCTCCCAGCTCGAAAAACCCAATACAACTATCTTTTCTGTGGCACACAGCCACAAATTACGAATTAACGCGGTTATCGACTCTTTGCCTTGCAGCTACAGAAAAAAGTTTATACGGCTATCAAGTCTGTTGCTCCTGGCTACAAAAACCTAATACGACTTTATGTTCTGTGGCGCACAGCCACAAAAGACAAATTAACGCGGTTATTGACTCTTTGCCTTGCAGCTACAAAAAAAAGTTCATACGGCTATCAAGTACGTTGCTCCCAGCTAGAAAAACCCAATACAACTATCTTTTCTGTGGCACACAGCCACAAAAGACGAATTAACGCGGTTATTGACTCTTTGCCTTGCAGCTACAGGAAAAAGTTTATACGGCTATCAAGTCTGTTGCTCCCAGCTACAAAAACCTAATACGACTTACTATCCTGTGGCGCACAGCCACAAAAGACAAATTAACGCGGTTATTGACTCTTTACCGTGCAGCTATAGAAAAAAGTTTATACGGCTATCGAGTATGTTGCTCCCAGCTACAAAAACCTAATACGACAATCTATTCTGTGGCGCACAGCCACAAAATACGAATTAACGCGGTTATCGACTCTTTGCCTTGCAACTACAGAGAACAGTTCATACGGCTATCAAGTCTGTTGCTCCCAGATACAAAAACCAAATACGACTATCTATTATGTGGCGCACAGCCACAAAATACGAATTAACGCGGTTATCGTCTCTTTGGCTTGCAGTTACAGAGAAAAGTTCATACGGCTATCAAATCTGTTGCTCCCAGCTACAAAAACCTAATACGACAATCTATTCTGTGGCGCACAGCCATAAAATACAAAATAACGCGGTTATTGACTCTTTGGCTTGCAGTTACAGAGAAAAGTTTATACGGCTATCAAGTCTGTTGCTCCCAACTACAAAAACCTAATACGACTTTATATTCTGTGGCGCACAACCACAAAAGACAAATTAACGCGGTTATTGACTCTTTGCCTTGCAGCTACAGAAAAAAGTTTATACGGCTATCAAGTCTGTTGCTCCCAGCTACAAAAACCTAATACGATTATCTATTCTGTGGCGCACAACCACGAAATACGAATTAACGCGGTTATCGACTCTTCGGCTTGCAGTTACAGAAAAAAACTCATACGGCAATCAAGTCTGTTGCTCCCAACTACAAAAACCTAATACAACTATCTTTTCTGTGGCACACAGCCACAAAATACGAATTAACGCGGTTATGGACTCTTTGCCTTGCAGCTACAGAAAAAAGTTTATACGGCTATCAAGTATGTTGCTCCCAGCTAGAAAAACCTAATACGACTTTATGTTCTGTGGCGCACAGCCACAAAAGACAAATTAACGCGGTTATTGACTCTTTGCCTTGCAGCTACAAAAAAAAGTTCATACGGCTATCAAGTATGTTGCTCCCAGCTCGAAAAACCCAATACAACTATCTTTTCTGTGGCACACAGCCACAAATTACGAATTAACGCGGTTATCGACTCTTTGCCTTGCAGCTACAGAAAAAAGTTTATACGGCTATCAAGTCTGTTGCTCCTGGCTACAAAAACCTAATACGACTTTATGTTCTGTGGCGCACAGCCACAAAAGACAAATTAACGCGGTTATTGACTCTTTGCCTTGCAGCTACAAAAAAAAGTTCATACGGCTATCAAGTACGTTGCTCCCAGCTAGAAAAACCCAATACAACTATCTTTTCTGTGGCACACAGCCACAAAAGACGAATTAACGCGGTTATTGACTCTTTGCCTTGCAGCTACAGAAAAAAGTTTATACGGCTATCAAGTCTGTTGCTCCCAGCTACAAAAACCTAATACGACTTACTATTCTGTGGCGCACAGCCACAAAAGACAAATTAACGCGGTTATTGACTCTTTACCGTGCAGCTACAGAAAAAAGTTCATACGGCTATCAAGTCTGTTGCTCCCAGATACAAAAACCTAATACGACTATCTATTATGTGGCGCACAGCCACCAAATACGAATTAACGCGGTTATCGTCTCTTTGGCTTGCAGTTACAGAGAAAAGTTCATACGGCTATCAAATCTGTTGCTCCCAGCTACAAAAACCTAATACGACAATCTATTCTGTGGCGCACAGCCATAAAATACAAAATAACGCGGTTATTGACTCTTTGGCTTGCAGTTACAGAGAAAAGTTTATACGGCTATCAAGTCTGTTGCTCCCAGCTACAAAAACCTAATACGACTCCATATTCTGTGGCGCACAGCCACAAAAGACAAATTAACGCGGTTATTGACTCTTTGCCGTAAAGCTACAGAAAAAAGTTTATACGGCTATCAAGTATGTTGCTCCCAGCTACAAAGACCTAACACGACTATATATTTTGTGGCGCACAGCCACAAAAGACGACTTAACGCGGTTATTGACTCTTTGCATTGCAGCTACAGAAAAAAGTTCATACGGCTATCAAGTCTGTTGCTCCCAGATACAAAAACCTAAGACGACTATATATTTTGTGGCGCACAGCCACGAAATACGAATCAACGCGGTTATCGACTCTTCGGCTTGCAGTTACAGAAAAAAAAACTCATACGGCAATCAAGTCTGTTGCTCCCAACTACAAAAACCTAATACGACTTTATATTCTGTGGCGCACAGCCACCAAAGACAGATTAACGCGGTTATTGACTCTTTGCCTTGCAGCTACAGAAAAAAGTTTATACGGCTATCAAGTATGTTGCTCCCAGCTAGAAAAAACCAATACAACTATCTATTCTGTGGCGCACAGCCATAAAATACGAAATAACGCGGTTATTGACTCTTTGGCTTGCAGTTACAGAGAAAAGTTTATACGGCTATCAAGTCTGTTGCTCCCAGCTACAAAAACCTAATACGACTCCATATTCTTTGGCGCACAGCCACAAAAGACAAATTAACGCGGTTATTGACTCTTTGCCGTAAAGCTACAGAAAAAAGTTTATACGGCTATCAAGTCTGTTGCTCCCAGCTACAAAAACCTAATACGATTATCTATTCTGTGGCGCACAACCACGAAATACGAATTAACGCGGTTATCGACTCTTCGGCTTGCAGTTACAGAAAAAAACTCATACGGCAATCAAGTCTGTTGCTCCCAACTACAAAAACCTAATACAACTATCTTTTCTGTGGCACACAGCCACAAAATACGAATTAACGCGGTTATGGACTCTTTGCCTTGCAGCTACAGAAAAAAGTTTATACGGCTATCAAGTATGTTGCTCCCAGCTAGAAAAACCTAATACGACTTTATGTTCTGTGGCGCACAGCCACAAAAGACAAATTAACGCGGTTATTGACTCTTTGCCTTGCAGCTACAAAAAAAAGTTCATACGGCTATCAAGTATGTTGCTCCCAGCTCGAAAAACCCAATACAACTATCTTTTCTGTGGCACACAGCCACAAATTACGAATTAACGCGGTTATCGACTCTTTGCCTTGCAGCTACAGAAAAAAAGTTTATACGGCTATCAATGCTCCTGGCTACAAAAACCTAATACGACTTTATGTTCTGTGGCGCACAGCCACAAAAGACAAATTAACGCGGTTATTGACTCTTTGCCTTGCAGCTACAAAAAAAAGTTCATACGGCTATCAAGTACGTTGCTCCCAGCTAGAAAAACCCAATACAACTATCTTTTCTGTGGCACACAGCCACAAAAGACGAATTAACGCGGTTATTGACTCTTTGCCTTGCAGCTACAGAAAAAAGTTTATACGGCTATCAAGTCTGTTGCTCCCAGCTACAAAAACCTAATACAACTTACTATTCTGTGGCGCACAGCCACAAAAGACAAATTAACGCGGTTATTGACTCTTTACCGTGCAGCTACAGAAAAAAGTTCATACGGCTATCAAGTCTGTTGCTCCCAGATACAAAAACCTAATACGACTATCTATTATGTGGCGCACAGCCACCAAATACGAATTAACGCGGTTATCGTCTCTTTGGCTTGCAGTTACAGAGAAAAGTTCATACGGCTATCAAATCTGTTGCTCCCAGCTACAAAAACCTAACAAAAAAGCTATCAAGTCTGTTGCTCCCAGCTACAAAAACCTAATACGACTCCATATTCTGTGGCGCACAGCCACAAAAGACAAATTAACGCGGTTATTGACTCTTTGCCGTAAAGCTACAGAAAAAAGTTTATACGGCTATCAAGTATGTTGCTCCCAGCTACAAAGACCTAACACGACTATATATTTTGTGGCGCACAGCCACAAAAGACGACTTAACGCGGTTATTGACTCTTTGCATTGCAGCTACAGAAAAAAGTTCATACGGCTATCAAGTCTGTTGCTCCCAGATACAAAAACCTAAGACGACTATATATTTTGTGGCGCACAGCCACGAAATACGAATCAACGCGGTTATCGACTCTTCGGCTTGCAGTTACAGAAAAAAAAAACTCATACGGCAATCAAGTCTGTTGCTCCCAACTACAAAAACCTAATACGACTTTATATTCTGTGGCGCACAGCCACCAAAGACAGATTAACGCGGTTATTGACTCTTTGCCTTGCAGCTACAGAAAAAAGTTTATACGGCTATCAAGTATGTTGCTCCCAGCTAGAAAAAACCAATACAACTATCTATTCTGTGGCGCACAGCCATAAAATACGAAATAACGCGGTTATTGACTCTTTGGCTTGCAGTTACAGAGAAAAGTTTATACGGCTATCAAGTCTGTTGCTCCCAGCTACAAAAACCTAATACGACTCCATATTCTTTGGCGCACAGCCACAAAAGACAAATTAACGCGGTTATTGACTCTTTGCCGTAAAGCTACAGAAAAAAGTTTATACGGCTATCAAGTATGTTGCTCCCAGCTACAAAGACCTAACACGACTATATATTTTGTGGCGCACAGCCACAAAAGACGACTTAACGCGGTTATTGACTCTTTGCCTTGCAGCTACAGAAAAAAGTTCATACGGCTATCAAGTCTGTTGCTCCCAGATACAAAAACCTAAGACGACTATATATTCTGTGGCGCACAGCCACAAAAGACGAATTAACGCGTTATTGACTCTTTGCCTTGCAGCTACAGAGAACAGTTCATACGGCTATCAAATCTGTTGCTCCCAGCTACAAAAACCTGATACGACAATCTATTTTGTGGCGCACATCCACCAAATACGAATTAACGCGGTTATTGACTCTTTGCCTTGCACCTACAAAAAAAAATCATACGGCTATCAAGTCTGTTGCTCCCAACTACAAAAACCTAATACGACTTTATATTCTGTGGCGCACAACCACAAAAGACAAATTAACGCGGTTATTGACTCTTTTCCTTGCAGCTACAGAAAAAAAGTTTATACGGCTATCAAGTCTGTTGCTCCCAGCTACAAAAACCTAATACGATTATCTATTCTGTGGCGCACAGCCACGAAATACGAATCAACGCGGTTATCGACTCTTCGGCTTGCAGTTACAGAAAAAAAAACTCATACGGCAATCAAGTCTGTTGCTCCCAACTACAAAAACCTAATACGACTTTATATTCTGTGGCGCACAGCCACAAAAGACAGATTAACGCGGTTATTGACTCTTTGCCTTGCAGCTACAGAAAAAAGTTTATACGGCTATCAAGTATGTTGCTCCCAGCTAGAAAAACCCAATACAACTATCTTTTCTGTGGCACACAGCCACAAAATACGAACTAACGCGGTTATTGACTATTTGCCTTGCAGCTACAAAAAAAGTTTATACGGCTATCAAGTCTGTTGCTCCCAGCTACAAAAACCTAATACGACTTACTATTCTGTGGCGCACAGCCACAAAAGACAAATTAACGCGATTATTGACTCTTTACCGTGCAGCTACAGAAAACAGTTTATACGGCTATCGAGTATGTTGCTCCCAGCTACAAAAACCTGATACGACAATCTATTCTGTGGCGCACAGCCACAAAATACGAATTAACGCGGTTGTCGACTCTTTGCCTTGCAACTACAGAGAACAGTTCATACGGCTATCAAGTCTGTTGCTCCCAGATACAAAAACCTAATACGACTATCTATTATGTGGCGCACAGCCACAAAATACGAATTAACGCGGTTATCGACTTTTTGGCTTGCAGTTACAGAGAAAAGTTCATACGGCTATCAAATCTGTTGCTCCCAGCTACAAAAACCTAATACGACAATCTATTCTGTGGCGCACAGCCATAACATACGAAATAACGCGGTTATTGACTCTTTGGCTTGCAGTTACAGAGAAAAATTTATACGGCTATCAAGTCTGTTGCTCCCAGCTACAAAAACCTAATACGACTCCATATTCTGTGGCGCACAGCCACAAAAGACAAATTAACGCGGTTATTGACTCTTTGCCGTAAAGCTACAAAATAAAAGTTTATACGGCTATCAAGTATGTTGCTCCCAGCTACAAAGACCTAACACGACTATATATTTAGTGGCGCACAGCCATAAAAGACGACTTAACGCGGTTATTGACTCTTTGCCTTGCAGCTACAGAAAAAAGTTCATACGGCTATCAAGTCTGTTGCTCCCAGATACAAAAACCTAAGACGACTATATATTCTGTGGCGCACAGCCACCAAAGACAGATTAACGCGGTTATTGACTCTTTGCCTTGCAGCTACAGAAAAAAGTTTATACGGCTATCAAGTATGTTGCTCCCAGCTAGAACAAACCAATACAACTATATATTCTGTGGCGCACAGCCATAAAATACGAAATAACGCGGTTATTGACTCTTTGGCTTGCAGTTACAGAGAAAAGTTTATACGGCTATCAAGTCTGTTGCTCCCAGCTACAAAAACCTAATACGACTCCATATTCTTTGGCGCACAGCCACAAAAGACAAATTAACGCGGTTATTGACTCTTTGCCGTAAAGCTACAGAAAAAAGTTTATACGGCTATCAAGTATGTTGCTCCCAGCTACAAAGACCTAACACGACTATATATTTTGTGGCGCACAGCCACAAAAGACGACTTAACGCGGTTATTGACTCTTTGCCTTGCAGCTACAGAAAAAAGTTCATACGGCTATCAAGTCTGTTGCTCCCAGATACAAAAACCTAAGACGACTATATATTCTGTGGCGCACAGCCACAAAAGACGAATTAACGCGTTATTGACTCTTTGCCTTGCAGCTACAGAGAACAGTTCATACGGCTATCAAATCTGTTGCTCCCAGCTACAAAAACCTGATACGACAATCTATTTTGTGGCGCACATCCACCAAATACGAATTAACGCGGTTATTGACTCTTCGCCTTGCACCTACAAAAAAAAATCATACGGCTATCAAGTCTGTTGCTCCCAACTACAAAAACCTAATACGACTTTATATTCTGTGGCGCACAACCACAAAAGACAAATTAACGCGGTTATTGACTCTTTTCCTTGCAGCTACAGAAAAAAAGTTTATATGGCTATCAAGTCTGTTGCTCCCAGCTACAAAAACCTAATACGATTATCTATTCTGTGGCGCACAGCCACGAAATACGAATCAACGCGGTTATCGACTCTTCGGCTTGCAGTTACAGAAAAAAAAACTCATACGGCAATCAAGTCTGTTGCTCCCAACTACAAAAACCTAATACGACTTTATATTCTGTGGCGCACAGCCACAAAAGACAGATTAACGCGGTTATTGACTCTTTGCCTTGCAGCTACAGAAAAAAGTTTATACGGCTATCAAGTATGTTGCTCCCAGCTAGAAAAACCCAATACAACTATCTTTTCTGTGGCACACAGCCACAAAATACGAACTAACGCGGTTATTGACTATTTGCCTTGCAGCTACAAAAAAAGTTTATACGGCTATCAAGTCTGATGCTCCCAGCTACAAAAACCTAATACGACTTACTATTCTGTGGCGCACAGCCACAAAAGACAAATTAACGCGATTATTGACTCTTTACCGTGCAGCTACAGAAAACAGTTTATACGGCTATCGAGTATGTTGCTCCCAGCTACAAAAACCTGATACGACAATCTATTCTGTGGCGCACAGCCACAAAATACGAATTAACGCGGTTGTCGACTCTTTGCCTTGCAACTACAGAGAACAGTTCATACGGCTATCAAGTCTGTTGCTCCCAGATACAAAAACCTAATACGACTATCTATTATGTGGCGCACAGCCACAAAATACGAATTAACGCGGT
This sequence comes from Litoditis marina, assembly GCA_964036275.1. Classification (NCBI taxonomy): domain Eukaryota; kingdom Metazoa; phylum Nematoda; class Chromadorea; order Rhabditida; family Rhabditidae; genus Litoditis; species Litoditis marina. The sequence continues at coordinate 47,356 of CAXIWQ010000183.1, forward strand.
TATCGACTTTTTGGCTTGCAGTTACAGAGAAAAGTTCATACGGCTATCAAATCTGTTGCTCCCAGCTACAAAAACCTAATACGACAATCTATTCTGTGGCGCACAGCCATAACATACGAAATAACGCGGTTATTGACTCTTTGGCTTGCAGTTACAGAGAAAAATTTATACGGCTATCAAGTCTGTTGCTCCCAGCTACAAAAACCTAATACGACTCCATATTCTGTGGCGCACAGCCACAAAAGACAAATTAACGCGGTTATTGACTCTTTGCCGTAAAGCTACAAAATAAAAGTTTATACGGCTATCAAGTATGTTGCTCCCAGCTACAAAGACCTAACACGACTATATATTTAGTGGCGCACAGCCACAAAAGACGACTTAACGCGGTTATTGACTCTTTGCCTTGCAGCTACAGAAAAAAGTTCATACGGCTATCAAGTCTGTTGCTCCCAGATACAAAAACCTAAGACGACTATATATTCTGTGGCGCACAGCCACAAAAGACGAATTAACGCGTTATTGACTCTTTGCCTTGCAGCTACAGAGAACAGTTCATACGGCTATCAAGTCTGTTGCTCCCAACTACAAAAACCTAATACGACTTTATATTCTGTGGCGCACAACCACAAAAGACAAATTAACGCGGTTATTGACTCTTTGCCTTGCAGCTACAGAAAAAAGTTTATACGGCTATCAAGTCTGTTGCTCCCAGCTACAAAAACCTAAGACGACTATATATTCTGTGGCGCACAGCCACAAAAAACGAATTAACGCGTTATTGACTCTTTTTCTTGCAGCTACAGAGAACAGTTCATACGGCTATCAAATCTGTTTCTCCCAGCTACAAAAACCTAATACAACAATCTATTTTGTGGCGCACATCCACCAAATACGAATTAACGCGGTTATTGACTTTTTGCCTTGCACCTACAAAAAAAATCATACGGCTATCAAGTCTGTTGCTCCCAACTACAAAAACCTAATACGACTTTATATTCTGTGGCGCACAACCACAAAAGACAAATTAAAGCGGTTATTGACTCTTTGCCTTGCAGCTACAGAAAAAAGTTTATACGGCTATCAAGTCTGTTGCTCCCAGCTACAAAAACCTAATACGACTTACTATTCTGTGGCGCACAGCCACAAAAGACAAATAACGCGGTTATTGACTCTTTACCGTGCAGCTACAGGAAAAAAGTTTATACGGCTATCGAGTATGTTGCTCCCAGCTACAAAAACCTAATACAACAATCTATTCTGTGGCGCACAGCCACAAAGTACGAATTAACGCGGTTATCGACTCCTTGCCTTGCAACTACAGAGAACAGTTCATACGGCTATCAAGTCTGTTGCTCCCAGATACAAAAACCTAATACGACTATCTATTATGTGGCGCACAGCCACAAAATACGAATTAACGCGGTTATCGACTCTTTGGCTTGCAGTTACAGAGAAAAGTTCATACGGCTATCAAATCTGTTGCTCCCAGCTACAAAAACCTAATACGACAATCTATTCTGTGGCGCACAGCCATAACATACGAAATAACGCGGTTATTGACTCTTTGGCTTGCAGTCACAGAGAAAAGTTTATACGGCTATCAAGTCTGTTGCTCCCAGCTACAAAAACCTAATACGACTCCATATTCTGTGGCGCACAGCCACAAAAGACAAATTAACGCGGTTATTGACTCTTTGCCGTAAAGCTACAGAAAAAAGTTTATACGGCTATCAAGTATGTTGCTCCCAGCTACAAAGACTCAACACGACTATATATTTCGTGGCGCACAGCCACAAAAGACGACTTAACGCGGTTGTTGACTCTTTGCCTTGCAGCTACAGAAAAAAGTTCATACGGCTATCAAGTATGTTGCTCCCAGATACAAAAACTTAAGACGACTATATATTCTGTGGCGCACAGCCACAAAAAACGAATTAACGCGGTTATTGACTCTTTGCCTTGCAGCTACAGAGAACAGTTCATACGGCTATCAAATCTGTTTCTCCCAGCTACAAAAACCTAATACAACAATCTATTTTGTGGCGCACATCACCAAATACGAATTAACGCGGTTATTGACTTTTTGCTTTGCACCTACAAAAAAAAATCATACGGCTATCAAGTCTGTTTCTCCCAACTACAAAAACCTAATACGACTTTATATTCTGTGGCGCACAACCACAAAAGACAAATTAACGCGGTTATTGACTCTTTGCCTTGCAGCTACAGAAAAAAGTTTATACGGTTATCAAGTCTGTTGCTCCCAGCTAGAAAAACCCAATACAACTATCTTTTCTGTGGCACACAGCCACAAAAGACAAATTAACGCGGTTATTAACTCTTTGCCTTGCAGCTACAGAGAAAAGTTTATACGGATATCAAGTCTGTTGCTCCCAGCTACAAAAACCTAATACGACTTACTATTCTGTGGCGCACAGCCACAAAAGACAAATAACGCGGTTATTGACTCTTTACCGTGAAGCTACAGGAAAAAAGTTTATACGGCTATCGAGTATGTTGCTCCCAGCTACAAAAACCTAATACGACAATCTATTCTGTGGCGCACAGCCACAAAGTACGAATTAACGCGGTTATTGTTCGACAGTCAGTGGAGAACTGCCTATTACTATTTCAATACTATTGCCACGCGGAGTTAACTATATAATATAATAAGTATCTGATTGATATTATCACCACATATGAGCATTAGGAGAGAAATATGGGAGAGACATGTTATAGAGAAACTGTATTCATAGTAGAACATAACAAGTTAGCAATACAAGTTTATTATAATATAAATGAATATACGAGTAGTTATCTATGAGAGATAACCGAGAGAGCGAGTAGCCCAGAGCGTATCCCATGGTCGGTGTAAGTTGAAGAGTGAGCTCCTCTTGTCTTCTTTCCACGTGCCAACACTGCATTAACATGTCTGGCGCTCACGTGCGCAGTCGCTATGCTAATCAGCTGCGTCCGTGCAACATGCTAAGTTTAGGCTATGCCGAACACTCCCAACTTTGAAAAAATTTCGCCGAAGGGAGAAAACGCCTAAAACCTGAAAATAATTAGTTGTTCGAAATTCGAATAGAGGAGTGGTGGATGGACTGGTTTGAACAGAGTGAGAATATAGTGTGTTGATGGGTATTGGGGTTGCTGGAAAGATGACTTTCTCACTGAGAGGTATCTCTGTGACAGACAAAATTATCAGTGGGTAGTGAATAATATATTCTAAAAACCAAATAGGTAAAATGTTACTGTCAGCACAGAATGGAATATATATCAAGTCGATGTTTGTTGACAAAAAGTCAGAATTAGGCTGATTTTCATACTCGGTGGGAGGAAGAAAATTTGTATAGGGAAAACATGAATTGTATTTTTGGGCACTAGTCTGTAGCTCTGTAGTTAACAAATAATGAGGTGGTTGAACCAAACTACAATTATTAGTAAGCATGAAACTCACGTATTCCCTTGATCACTAATCCTGTCAATCCAACATCATTCCACGTTAGTCCATGCAGACTCCAGTCCAATTATCGAAATAACGCTGAACACTCCTTCGGAAAACTGCTGGTTACTGTTACTTACTGTGGATTCGAGTTGATATGTGTGGATTGCTGGAATAATGTGAATAAACAACTACTTTTCGTTGATATTTCTCAGGATACAATAGATATAGGGAGTGAAGAAAGATTCATTGTAGTTTGAGTTTGACATGTCCTTATTTACTAATTTTGACCGAAAGGCTGTGGGATCAAACTACAAACACAACGGAAAAGCGCGAAACAAACCGCATGTGCTTGCTTTAGAAAACGTAAACTCTAGCGTAGATTTGTTTCGCGTGCTGTGAATAATTGATCTTACGGCTAGAGTGTGGAATTTGATTGATGAATTGGATAATGACTCTACTTCTAAACAAATGGATAAACAACCAAATGATGTACGAAAGTACAAGTTGTCCGGTCATTTTGAAGTGTATGATGAATATGAATATGAGTTTTTTTGAAATTTATTTGGCGAGGGATTAAACTTCAGAAATACAATGTTTTCGAAGCCTGGATGGACTAGATACTTGGATTCTTAGATGGAATAGTCTCTTGAACGAGTGCTTCATTTGCTTTATAAAAACCTGGTGGAAACCCTACACACAAGAAGAACAATTTCTTTGAAGAGGTCCCGAAATCGGCTCTTGAGCTGGCGCTTATTCCAAGTTGTTATACAGACCCAAATTGAATACCGTATGACCGTAATGGGCTTTATAGCATTAAAAATGAGCACATAGTAGGGATATAGGTTGAATACGATGACTGGTGTTTGCCAGATTCGAAGGGATTGAAAGGCACTAAACAATTGCGACGTACCTTCATTAAACTCCAGATGACGCCGGTGACTTCTATAGTAGTTTGTTTTCAACTTCCACGCATCTTTTCACATTTGCTCTTCGTAAGATGGAGGCAGGCCGCATTAGAATAATTTTCTATCTCTTACCTCGTCATTCCTTAATATCATCTAATGTGACATTTGAGAGAATGTGGGACATTTTTGCACGTATTGCACAGATTTCAAGGGATTTTTTGGAATTTTGTGGTGGATTTCATTAAAGAATAGGGAATAGTGGGCTTTTGCAGGACTTCATTGCTCACGAATTATATGCTGTTGTTTTGTAATTTTTAATGAAACATCCGTGGCAGCAAGTGTATGGTAGACTACTTTCGAAAGTATATATGAATCATTAACAACAAAGACAAACCCGGATGATTGGGATGAGTGAAATTGGGGTGGACTTGAGGAAACAACACCAAGTGGTGAAATCATGTCATAGCTGTAAATTATACAAATGTAAGCATGAGGGTTAATAGGGGAGAGGGGAGTCGAGTTCTGAATAAGAAAAAACAAACAGAAAACATATGTGAGAATCCTTCTTTCTGAACGCACCTGAATAACGCCACTGAGTTGCTCCGATCCGTCGTTTCCCACGTTGTTGTAAATTGTGATCAGTTTCCGTCTTCTCATATTCCAACATGTATGATGTATTGATGATATTGATCATCCTGCCTCACGTTTCCGAAACATTAGTTGCAATTCCCTCCGCAAACTTATATTGGCTACCGGATTGTGTGAAATAGTTCTGGTATTATATTGGTAGTTTTTTTTTAGCATATCCTCAACCCTTGACCAGAAAATTTCAATGAATCAAGGTGGCTAGAAGCTATTAGGAAAAATAGTGGCTATTACGTTAGTTAACACAGTATTGAACGTGAGGCATCCGAGAATGATAGAGGGAGATTTCTTGAAAAAGAGAAGCAAGTATAATTGCATTATCGTTCAAGAATTATGTGAGTTGTGGTATGGGTTTACAAAGAATGTGAGAAGGGAAAATAAATATGGGATCGTTAGGAAGTATCTGTATTCAGGGAATGACCAGATTTTAGATGTAGTTTGATCTGGCAAACTAGCTCACGGTGTGCGTCCGAGAAGCAACGGGATCAAACTACAATTATCACGGGATGGGGAGACATACACCGTATCCGTTTTGGTCTTGAGAAGATCGAAACATATAGCTCTACCTTGAGAATCAGTGCTCATTGAATCCTCGTGAAAAAGACTCAAATTGACTATTTTGAGTAAATTCCATCACGGTGGAAAGTTGTGGATAAGCAAAGTGATACTCGAAATAATGACTAGCAGTAAGCAAGTAACTCTAGGAATGTTTAAGTGAGATGTTGTGGAGTTGGAGGCGATTGGAGAGAAATGCGCATTTATGATATATATCAGGTATAATTTGACCTGTATGTGATAATATGGAGAATCCGAGAGAAGTATATTTGCACCAATTCCGAAACGCAAATCATTTTTTTTTTAAATCAGATATTATCGAACGTTTTCACGGAAGAAGAAATAATATGGTATAAGTAACTGTTTGTTCTTGTGGGTGAAATGATGTAGTCTCGTTTCCAATGTCTGCTATCTCCGTTCGTTTGTGCAGTGCACCTCGCTTCGAATGACAACGGTTAGAATACTGAATGGTAATGATCTGAAAGGTATAGGTGCTATGGAAAGTCGTCGATATTTGCAAAAAGTAATTGGAATATTATTGATGTTGAGGAATAAGTGTTTTTTTTTTAAATTTTCTCACATTGATATTAGGTGAGTGCACAATGATATTGGTAAGTATTTATGCAGAAATTGAGAACGCTTGAAACCCGATCAACAACTATGTAGTTCTAGAGAAATAGGTTCGTCAAAAATGTCTGCACCAAGTGGTCTTCTGGCTCGATGTGGGATAGTTTTACCTGTACAGAAAGTATTATAGAATCGAAAATTTGAAGATATTTCATTCTCGTATAGGTTCAAATCACACGTATCGCATTTCATTGAATGGTTATAATGAGCTAATAGATTACGGATCCAATGGGAGTGGTGGCTCACGCTACGTTTCCTAGCACCTGAAACTACGCCTCTTGCCTGTCCGTACCAGACTATTTATTTTTCCTTCATCTGTGGCTGTCTACCGGCCTCACCCAGCGCGAACTTCCCATTTCGCGTGCATACCGCAGCCGTTCTGCGTGGTCCCGTATGCTGGGAGTCCTGGGCTCAAAAAATGTGTGGATGTCAATTTGGGTTTCCACTACAAAAGGGCATCCGAAAGATTCAAATGGGTTCAGGACGTTTACATCGCTAATTAGCTCCCCGCCAACTTACCAAAGGTTGGACTTTACCAGGGTATTTCAGTACAAATTTACCCACTTGTACTGCTATTAAACTCAAAATAAACATTGTGGAATAAAATGGACTTATGTGGAATTGAAGGGACTGTTATCACCATAGTTTGGAATGAATAATGTGGATGAGCGGCTGAGTAGCTAGTTCGGCCGATGCACCATGTTCGACAGTCAGTGGAGAACTGCCTATTACTATTTCAATACTATTGCCACGCGGAGTTAACTATATAATATAATAAGTATCTGATTGATATTATCACCACATATGAGCATTAGGGGAGAAATATGGGAGAGACATGTTATAGAGAAACTGTATTCATAGTAGAACATAACAAGTTAGCAATACAAGTTTATTATAATATAAATGAATATACGAGTAGTTATCTATGAGAGATAACCGAGAGAGCGAGTAGCCCAGAGCGTATCCCATGGTCGGTGTAAGTTGAAGAGTGAGCTCCTCTTGTCTTCTTTCCACGTGCCAACATTGCATTAACATGTCTGGCGCTCACGTGCGCAGTCGCTATGCTAATCAGCTGCGCCCGTGCAACATGCTAAGTTTAGGCTATGCCGAACAGTTATCGACTCCTTGCCTTGCAACTGCAGAGAACAGTTCATACGGCTATCAAGTCTGTTGCTCCCAGATACAAAAACCTAATACGACTATCTATTATGTGGCGCACAGCCACAAAATACGAATTAACGCGGTTGTCGACTCTTTGGCTTGCAGTTACAGAGAAAAGTTCATACGGCTATCAAATCTGTTGCTCCCAGCTACAAAAACCTAATACGACTCCATATTCTGTGGCGCACAGCCACAAAAGACAAATTAACGCGGTTATTGACTCTTTGCCGTAAAGCTACAGAAAAAAGTTTATACGGCTATCAAGTATGTTGCTCCCAGCTACAAAGACTCAACACGACTATATATTTCGTGGCGCACAGCCACAAAAGACGACTTAACGCGGTTGTTGACTCTTTGCCTTGCAGCTACAGAAAAAAGTTCATACGGCTATCAAGTATGTTGCTCCCAGATACAAAAACTTAAGACGACTATATATTCTGTGGCGCACAGCCACAAAAGACGAATTAACGCGTTATTGACTCTTTGCCTTGCAGCTACAGAGAACAGTTCATACGGCTATCAAATCTGTTGCTCCCAGCTACAAAAACCTAATACGACAATCTATTCTGTGGCGCACAGCCACAAAATACAAATTATCGCGGTTATCGACTTGTTGGCTTGCAGCTACAGAGAAAAGTTCATACGGCTATCAAGTCTGTTGCTCCCAGCTACAAAAACCTAATACGACTATATATTCTGTGGCGCACAGCCACAAAAGACGAATTAACGCGGTTATTGACTCTTTGCCTCGCAGTTACAGAGAACATTTCATACGGCTATCAAATCTGTTGCTCCCAGCTACAAAAACCTAATACGACAATCTATTCTGTGGCGCACAGCCACAAAGACGAATTAACGCGGTTATTGACATTTTGACTTGCAGCTACAAAAAAAATCATACGGCTATCAAGTCTGTTGCTTCCAACTACAAAAACATAATACGACTTTATATTCTGTGGCGCACAGCCACAAAATACAAATTAACGCGGTTATTGACTCTTTGCCTTGCAGTTACAGAGAACATTTCATACGGCTATCAAATCTGTTGCTCCCAGCTACAAAAACCTAATACGACTTTATATTCTGTGGCGCACAGCCACAAAAGACAAATTAACGCGGTTATTATCTCTTTACCTTGCAGCTAGAGAAAAAAGTTTATACGGCTCTCAAGTCTGTTGCTCCCAGCTACAAAAACCTAATACAACTTTATATTCTGTGGCGCACAGCCACAAAAGACAAATTAACGCGGTTATTGACTCTTTGCCGTGCAGCTACAGAAAAAAAGTTTATATGGCTATCAAGTATGTTGCTCCCAGCTAGAAAAACCCAATACAACTATCTATTCTGTGGCACACAGCCACAAAATACGATATAACGCGGTTATCGACTCTTTGCCTTGCAGCTACAGAAAAAAGTTTATACGGCTATCAAGTCTGTTGCTCATGGCTACAAAAACCTAATACGACTTTATATCCTATGGCGCACAGCCACAAAAGACAAATTAACGCGGTTATTACCTCTTTGCCTTGCAGCTACAGAAAAAAGTTCATACGGCTATCAAGTCTGTTGCTCCCAGCTACAAAAACCTAATACGACAATCTATTCTGTGGCGCACAGCCACAAAAGACAAATTAACGCGGTTATTACCTCTTCGCCTTGCAGCTACAGAAAAAAGTTCATACGGCTATCAAGTCTGTTGCTCCAGCTACAAAAACCTAATACGACTTTATATTCTGTGGCGCACAGCCACAAAAGACAAATTAACGCGGTTATTGAATCTTTGCCGTGCAGCTACAGGGAAAAGGTTATACGGCTATCAAATATGTTGCTCCCAGCTACAAAAACCTAATACGACTATCTATTCTGTGGTGCACAGCCACAAAATACGAATTAACGCGGTTATCGACTCTTTGCCTTGCAGCTACAGAGAACACTTCATACGGCTATCAAATCTGTTGCTCCCAGCTACAAAAACCTAATACGACAATCTATTCTGTGGCGCACAGCCACAAAATACGAATTATCGCGGTTATCGACTTGTTGGCTTGCAGCTACAGAGAAAAGTTCATACGGCTATCAAGTCTGTTGCTCCCAGCTACAAAACCTGATACGACAATCTATTCTGTGGCGCACAGCCACAAAAGACAAATTAACGCGGTTATTACCTCTTTGCCTTGCAGCTACAGAAAAAAATTCATACGGCTATCAAGTCTGTTGCTCCCAGCTACGAAAACCTAATACGACTCTATATTCTGTGGCGCACAGCCACAAAAGACAAATTAACGCGGTTATTGACTCTTTGCCGTGCAGCTACAGGAAAAAGGTTATACGGCTATCAAGTATGTTGCTCCCAGCTAAAAAACCTAATACGACTATCTATTCTGTGGCGCACAGCCACAAAATACGAATTAACGCGGTTATCGACTCTTTGCCTTGCAGCTACAGAGAACAGTTCATACGGCTATCAAGTCTATTGCTCCCAGCTACAAAAACCTAATACGACTATATATTCTGTGGCGCACAGCCACAAAAGACGAATTAACGCGGTTATTGACTTGTTGGCTTGCAGCTACAGAGAAAAGTTCATACGGCTATCAAGTCTGTTGCTCCCAGCTACAAAAACCTGATACGACAATCTATTCTGTGGCGCACAGTCACAAAAGACAAATTAACGCGGTTATTACCTCTTTGCCTTGCAGCTACAGAAAAAAATTCATACGGCTATCAAGTCTGTTGCTCCCAGCTACGAAAACCTAATACGACTCTATATTCTGTGGCGCACAGCCACAAAAGACAAATTAACGCGGTTATTGACTCTTGCCGTGCAGCTACAGGAAAAAGGTTATACGGCTATCAAGTATGTTGCTCCCAGCTAAAAAAACCTAATACGACTATCTATTCTGTGGCGCACAGCCACAAAATACGAATTAACGCGGTTATCGACTCTTTGCCTTGCAGCTACAGAGAACAGTTCATACGGCTATCAAGTCTGTTGCTCATGGCTACAAAAACCTAATACGACTTTATATCCTATGGCGCACAGCCACAAAAGACAAATTAACGCGGTTATTACCTCTTTGCCTTGCAGCTACAGAAAAAAGTTCATACGGCTATCAAGTCTGTTGCTCCCAGCTACAAAAACCTAATACGACAATCTATTCTGTGGCGCACAGCCACAAAAGACAAATTAACGCGGTTATTACCTCTTCGCCTTGCAGCTACAGAAAAAAGTTCATACGGCTATCAAGTCTGTTGCTCCCAGCTACAAAAACCTAATACGACTTTATATTCTGTGGCGCACAGCCACAAAAGACAAATTAACGCGGTTATTGAATCTTTGCCGTGCAGCTACAGGGAAAAGGTTATACGGCTATCAAATATGTTGCTCCCAGCTACAAAAACCTAATACGACTATCTATTCTGTGGTGCACAGCCACAAAATACGAATTAACGCGGTTATCGACTCTTTGCCTTGCAGCTACAGAGAACACTTCATACGGCTATCAAATCTGTTGCTCCCAGCTACAAAAACCTAATACGACAATCTATTCTGTGGCGCACAGCCACAAAATACGAATTATCGCGGTTATCGACTTGTTGGCTTGCAGCTACAGAGAAAAGTTCATACGGCTATCAAGTCTGTTGCTCCCAGCTACAAAAACCTGATACGACAATCTATTCTGTGGCGCACAGCCACAAAAGACAAATTAACGCGGTTATTACCTCTTTGCCTTGCAGCTACAGAAAAAAATTCATACGGCTATCAAGTCTGTTGCTCCCAGCTACGAAAACCTAATACGACTCTATATTCTGTGGCGCACAGCCACAAAAGACAAATTAACGCGGTTATTGACTCTTTGCCGTGCAGCTACAGGAAAAAGGTTATACGGCTATCAAGTATGTTGCTCCCAGCTAAAAAAACCTAATACGACTATCTGTTCTGTGGCGCACAGCCACAAAATACGAATTAACGCGGTTATCGACTCTTTGCCTTGCAGCTACAGAGAACAGTTCATACGGCTATCAAGTCTGTTGCTCCCAGCTACAAAAACCTAATACGACTATATATTCTGTGGCGCACAGCCACAAAAGACGAATTAACGCGGTTATTGACTTGTTGGCTTGCAGCTACAGAGAAAAGTGCATACGGCTATCAAGTCTGTTGCTCCCAGCTACAAAAACCTGATACGACAATCTATTCTGTGGCGCACAGCCACAAAAGACAAATTAACGCGGTTATTACCTCTTTGCCTTGCAGCTACAGAAAAAAATTCATACGGCTATCAAGTCTGTTGCTCCCAGCTACGAAAACCTAATACGACTCTATATTCTGTGGCGCACAGCCACAAAAGACAAATTAACGCGGTTATTGACTCTTTGCCGTGCAGCTACAGGAAAAAGGTTATACGGCTATCAAGTATGTTGCTCCCAGCTAAAAAAACCTAATACGACTATCTATTCTGTGGCGCACAGCCACAAAATACGAATTAACGCGGTTATCGACTCTTCGCCTTGCAGCTACAGAGAACAGTTCATACGGCTATCAAGTCTGTTGCTCCCAGCTACAAAAACCTAATACGACTATATATTCTGTGGCGCACAGCCACAAAAGACGAATTAACGCGGTTATTGACTCTTTGCCTCGCAGTTACAGAGAATATTTCATACGGCTATCAAATCTGTTGCTCCCAGCTACAAAAACCTAATACGACAATCTATTCTATGGCGCACAGCCACAAAAGACAAATTAACGCGGTTATTACCTCTTTGCCTTGCAGCTACAAAAAAAAAATTCATACGGCTATCAAGTCTGTTGCTCCCAGCTACGAAAACCTAATACGACTCTATATTCTGTGGCGCACAGCCACAAAAGACAAATTAACGCGGTTATTGACTCTTTGCCTCGCAGTTACAGAGAATATTTCATACGGCTATCAAATCTGTTGCTCCCAGCTACAAAAACCTAATACGACAATCTATTCTGTGGCGCACAGCCACAAAAGACAAATTAACGCGGTTATTGACTCTTTGCCGTGCAGCTACAGGAAAAAGGTTATACGGCTACCAAGTATGTTGCTCCCAGCTACAAAAACCTAATACGACTATCTATTCTGTGGCGCACAGCCACAAAATACGAATTGACGCGGTTATCGACTCTTGCCTTGCAGCTACAGAGAACAGTTCATACGGCTATCAAATCTGTTGCTCCCAGCTACAAAAACCTAATACGACAATCTATTCTGTGGCGCACAGCCACAAAATACAAATTATCGCGGTTATCGACTTGTTGGCTTGCAGCTACAGAGAAAAGTTCATACGGCTATCAAGTCTGTTGCTCCCAGCTACAAAAACCTAATACGACTATATATTCTGTGGCGCACAGCCACAAAAGACGAATTAACGCGGTTATTGACTCTTTGCCTCGCAGTTACAGAGAACATTTTATACGGCTATCAAATCTGTTGCTCCCAGCTACAAAAACCTAATACGACAATCTATTCTGTGGCGCACAGCCACAAAGACGAATTAACGCGGTTATTGACATTTTGACTTGCAGCTACAAAAAAAAAATCATACGGCTATCAAGTCTGTTGCTTCCAAATACAAAAACATAATACGACTTTATATTCTGTGGCGCACAGCCACAAAATACAAATTAACGCGGTTATTGATTCTTTGCCTTGCAGTTACAGAGAACATTTCATACGGCTATCAATCTGTTGCTCCCAGCTACAAAAACCTAATACGACTTTATATTCTGTGGCGCACAGCCACAAAAGACAAATTAACGCGGTTATTACCTCTTTGCCTTGCAGCTACAGAAAAAAAGTTTATACGGCTATCAAGTCTGTTGCTCCCAGCTACAAAAACCTAATACGACTTTATATCCTATGGCGCACAGCCACAAAAGACAAATTAACGCGGTTATTACCTCTTTGCCGTGCAGCTACAGAAAAAAGTTCATACGGCTATCAAGTCTGTTGCTCCCAGCTACAAAACCTGATACGACAATCTATTCTGTGGCGCACAGCCACAAAAGACAAATTAACGCGGTTATTACCTCTTTGCCTTGCAGCTACAGAAAAAAGTTCATACGGCTATCAAGTCTGTTGCTCCCAGCTACAAAAACCTAATACGACTTTATATTCTGTGGCGCACAGCCACAAAAGACAAATTAACGCGGTTATTGACTCTTTGCCGTGCAGCTACAGGAAAAAGGTTATACGGCTATCAAATATGTTGCTCCCAGCTACAAAAACCTAATACGACTATCTATTCTGTGGCGCACAGCCACAAAATACGAATTAACGCGGTTATCGACTCTTTGCCTTGCAGCTACAGAGAACAGTTCATACGGCTATCAAATCTGTTGCTCCCAGCTACAAAAACCTAATACGACAATCTATTCTGTGGCGCACAGCCACAAAATACGAATTATCGCGGTTATCGACTTGTTGGCTTGCAGCTACAGAGAACAGTTCATACGGCTATCAAATCTGTTGCTCCCAGCTACAAAAACCTAATACGACAATCTATTCTGTGGCGCACAGCCACAAAATACAAATTAACGCGGTTATTGATTCTTTGCCTTGCAGTTACAGAGAACATTCCATACGGCTATCAAATCTGTTGCTCCCAGCTACAAAAACCTAATACGACTTTATATTCTGTGGCGCACAGCCACAAAATACAAATTAACGCGGTTATTGATTCTTTGCCTTGCAGTTACAGAGAACATTCCATACGGCTATCAAGTCTGTGCTCCCAGCTACAAAAACCTAATACGACTATATATTCTGTGGCGCACAGCCACAAAAGACGAATTAACGCGGTTATTGACTTGTTGGCTTGCAGCTACAGAGAAAAGTTCATACGGCTATCAAGTCTGTTGCTCCCAGCTACAAAAACCTGATACGACAATCTATTCTGTGGCGCACAGCCACAAAAGACAAATTAACGCGGTTATTACCTCTTTGCCTTGCAGCTACAGAAAAAAATTCATACGGCTATCAAGTCTGTTGCTCCCAGCTACGAAAACCTAATACGACTCTATATTCTGTGGCGCACAGCCACAAAAGACAAATTAACGCGGTTATTGACTCTTTGCCGTGCAGCTACAGGAAAACGGTTATACGGCTATCAAGTATGTTGCTCCCAGCTAAAAAAACCTAATACGACTATCTATTCTGTGGCGCACAGCCACAAAATACGAATTAACGCGGTTATCGACTCTTCGCCTTGCAGCTACAGAGAACAGTTTATACGGCTATCAAGTCTGTTGCTCCAGCTACAAAAACCTAATACGACTATATATTCTGTGGCGCACAGCCACAAAAGACGAATTAACGCGGTTATTGACTCTTTGCCTCGCAGTTACAGAGAATATTTCATACGGCTATCAAATCTGTTGCTCCCAGCTACAAAAACCTAATACGACAATCTATTCTATGGCGCACAGCCACAAAAGACAAATTAACGCGGTTATTACCTCTTTGCCTTGCAGCTACAGAAAAAAATTCATACGGCTATCAAGTCTGTTGCCTCCCAGCTACGAAAACCTAATACGACTCTATATTCTGTGGCGCACAGCCACAAAAGACAAATTAACGCGGTTATTGACTCTTTGCCTCGCAGTTACAGAGAATATTTCATACGGCTATCAAATCTGTTGCTCCCAGCTACAAAAACCTAATACGACAATCTATTCTGTGGCGCACAGCCACAAAAGACAAATTAACGCGGTTATTGACTCTTTGCCGTGCAGCTACAGGAAAAGGTTATACGGCTACCAAGTATGTTGCTCCCAGCTACAAAAACCTAATACGACTATCTATTCTGTGGCGCACAGCCACAAAATACGAATTGACGCGGTTATCGACTCTTTGCCTTGCAGCTACAGAGAACAGTTCATACGGCTATCAAATCTGTTGCTCCCAGCTACAAAAACCTAATACGACAATCTATTCTGTGGCGCACAGCCACAAAATACAAATTATCGCGGTTATCGACTTGTTGGCTTGCAGCTACAGAGAAAAGTTCATACGGCTATCAAGTCTGTTGCTCCCAGCTACAAAAACCTAATACGACTATATATTCTGTGGCGCACAGCCACAAAAGACGAATTAACGCGGATATTGACTCTTTGCCTCGCAGTTACAGAGAACATTTCATACGGCTATCAAATCTGTTGCTCCCAGCTACAAAAACCTAATACGACAATCTATTCTGTGGCGCACAGCCACAAAGACGAATTAACGCGGTTATTGACATTTTGACTTGCAGCTACAAAAAAAAATCATACGGCTATCAAGTCTGTTGCTTCCAAATACAAAAACATAATACGACTTTATATTCTGTGGCGCACAGCCACAAAATACAAATTAACGCGGTTATTGATTCTTTGCCTTGCAGTTACAGAGAACATTTCATACGGCTATCAAATCTGTTGCTCCCAGCTACAAAAACCTAATACGACTTTATATTCTGTGGCGCACAGCCACAAAAGACAAATTAACGCGGTTATTACCTCTTTGCCTTGCAGCTACAGAAAAAAAGTTTATACGGCTATCAAGTCTGTTGCTCCCAGCTACAAAAACCTAATACGACTTTATATTCTGTGGCGCACAGCCACAAAAGACAAATTAACGCGGTTATTGACTCTTTGCCGTGCAGCTACAGAAAAAAGTTTATATGGCTATCAAGTATGTTGCTCCCAGCTAGAAAAACCCAATACAACTATCTATTCTGTGGCACACAGCCACAAAATACGATATAACGCGGTTATCGACTCTTTGCCTTGCAGCTACAGAAAAAAGTTTATACGGCTATCAAGTCTACTAACTCATGGCTACAAAAACCTAATACGACTTTATATCCTATGGCGCACAGCCACAAAAGACAAATTAACGCGGTTATTACCTCTTTGCCTTGCAGCTACAGAAAAAAGTTCATACGGCTATCAAGTATGTTGCTCCCAGCTACAAAAACCTGATACGACAATCTATTCTGTGGCGCACAGCCACAAAAGACAAATTAACGCGGTTATTACCTCTTTGCCTTGCAGCTACAGAAAAAAGTTCATACGGCTATCAAGTCTGTTGCTCCCAGCTACAAAAACCTAATACGACTTTATATTCTGTGGCGCACAGCCACAAAAGACAAATTAACGCGGTTATTGACTCTTTGCCGTGCAGCTACAGGAAAAAGGTTATACGGCTATCAAATATGTTGCTCCCAGCTACAAAAACCTAATACGACTATCTATTCTGTGGCGCACAGCCACAAAATACGAATTAACGCGGTTATCGACTCTTTGCCTTGCAGCTACAGAGAACAGTTCATACGGCTATCAAATCTGTTGCTCCCAGCTACAAAAACCTAATACGACAATCTATTCTGTGGCGCACAGCCACAAAATACGAATTATCGCGGTTATCGACTTGTTGGCTTGCAGCTACAGAGAACAGTTCATACGGCTATCAAATCTGTTGCTCCCAGCTACAAAAACCTAATACGACAATCTATTCTGTGGCGCACAGCCACAAAATACAAATTAACGCGGTTATTGATTCTTTGCCTTGCAGTTACAGAGAACATTCCATACGGCTATCAAATCTGTTGCTCCCAGCTACAAAAACCTAATACGACTTTATATTCTGTGGCGCACAGCCACAAAAGACAAATTAACGCGGTTATTACCTCTTTGCCTTGCAGCTACAGAAAAAAAGTTTATACGGCTATCAAGTCTGTTGCTCCCAGCTACAAAAACCTAATACGACTTTATATTCTGTGGCGCACAGCCACAAAAGACAAATTAACGCGGTTATTGACTCTTTGCCGTGCAGCTACAGAAAAAAGTTTATATGGCTATCAAGTATGTTGCTCCCAGCTAGAAAAACCCAATACAACTATCTATTCTGTGGCACACAGCCACAAAATACGATATAACGCGGTTATCGACTCTTTGCCTTGCAGCTACAGGAAAAAGTTTATACGGCTATCAAGTCTGTTGCTCATGGCTACAAAAACCTAATACGACTTTATATCCTATGGCGCACAGCCACAAAAGACAAATTAACGCGGTTATTACCTCTTTGCCTTGCAGCTACAGAAAAAAGTTCATACGGCTATCAAGTCTGTTGCTCCCAGCTACAAAACCTGATACGACAATCTATTCTGTGGCGCACAGCCACAAAAGACAAATTAACGCGGTTATTACCTCTTTGCCTTGCAGCTACAGAAAAAAGTTCATACGGCTATCAAGTCTGTTGCTCCCAGCTACAAAAACCTAATACGACTTTATATTCTGTGGCGCACAGCCACAAAAGACAAATTAACGCGGTTATTGACTCTTTGCCGTGCAGCTACAGGAAAAAGGTTATACGGCTATCAAATATGTTGCTCCCAGCTACAAAAACCTAATACGACTATCTATTCTGTGGCGCACAGCCACAAAATACGAATTAACGCGGTTATCGACTCTTTGCCTTGCAGCTACAGAGAACAGTTCATACGGCTATCAAATCTGTTGCTCCCAGCTACAAAAACCTAATACGACAATCTATTCTGTGGCGCACAGCCACAAAATACGAATTATCGCGGTTATCGACTTGTTGGCTTGCAGCTACAGAGAAAAGTTCATACGGCTATCAAGTCTGTTGCTCCCAGCTACAAAAACCTGATACGACAATCTATTCTTTGGCGCACAGCCACAAAAGACAAATCAACGCGTTTATTACCTCTTTGCCTTGCAGCTACAGAAAAAAATTCATACGGCTATCAAGTCTGTTGCTCCCAGCTACGAAAACCTAATACGACTTTATATTCTGTGGCGCACAGCCACAAAAGACAAATTAACGCGGTTATTGACTCTTTGCCGTGCAGCTACAGAAAAAAGGTTATACGGCTATCAAGTATGTTGCTCCCAGCTAAAAAAACCTAATACGACTATCTATTCTGTGGCGCACAGCCACAAAATACGAATTAACGCGGTTATCGACTCTTTGCCTTGCAGCTACAGAGAACAGTTCATACGGCTATCAAGTCTGTTGCTCCCAGCTACAAAAACCTAATACGACTATATATTCTGTGGCGCACAGCCACAAAAAAACGAATTAACGCGGTTATTGACTCTTTGCCTCGCAGTTACAGAGAATATTTCATACGGCTATCAAATCTGTTGCTCCCAGCTACAAAAACCTAATACGACAATCTATTCTGTGGCGCACAGCCACAAAAGACGAATTAACGCGGTTATTGACTCTTTGCCTTGCAGCTACAGAAAAAAGTTTATACGGCTATCAAGTATGTTGCTCCCAGCTACAAAAACCTGATACGACAATCTATTCTGTGGCGCACAGCCACAAAAGACAAATTAACGCGGTTATTGACTCTTTGCCGTGCAGCTACAGAAAAAAGTTTATACGGCTATCAAGTATGTTGCTCCCAGCTACAAAAACCTAATACGACTTTATATTCTGTGGCGCACAGCCACAAAAGACAAATTAACGCGGTTATTACCTCTTTGCCTTGCAGCTACAGAAAAAAGTTCATACGGCTATCAAGTCTGTTGCTCCCAGCTACAAAAACCTGATACGACAATCTATTCTAAGGCGCACAGCCACAAAAGACAAATTAACGCGGCTATTACCTCTTTGCCTTGCAGCTACAGAAAAAAGTTCATACGGCTATCAAGTCTGTTGCTCCCAGCTACAAAAACCTAATACGACTTTATATCCTGTGGCGCACAGCCACAAAAGACAAATTAACGCGGTTATTACCTCTTTGCCTTGCAGCTACAGAAAAAAGTTCATACGGCTATCAAGTCTGTTGCTCCCAGCTACAAAAACCTGATACGACAATCTATTCTAAGGCGCACAGCCACAAAAGACAAATTAACGCGGCTATTACCTCTTTGCCTTGCAGCTACAGAAAAAAGTTCATACGGCTATCAAGTCTGTTGCTACCAGCTACAAAAACCTAATACGAAAATCTATTCTGTGGCGCACAGCCACAAAATACGAATTAACGTGGTTATCGACTCTTTGCCTTGCAGCTATAGAAAAAAAGTTTATACGGCTTTCAAGTCTGTTGCTCATGGCTACAAAAACCTAATACGACTTTATATTCTGTGGCGCACAGCCACAAAAACGAATTAACGCGGTTATTGACATTTTGACTTGCAGCTACAAAAAAAATCATACGGCTATCAAATCTGTTGCTCCCAGCTACAAAAACCTAATACGACAATCTATTCTGTGGCGCACAGCCACAAAATACGAATTAACGCGGTTATCGACTCTTTGCCTAGCAGCTACAGAAAAAAGTTTATACGGCTATCAAGTATGTTGCTCCCAGCTACGAAAACCTAATTCGACTTTATATTCTGTGGCGCACAGCCACAAAAGACAAATTAACGTGGTTATTGACTCTTTGCCGTGCAGCTACAGAAAAAAGTTCATACGGCTATCAAGTCTGTTGCTCCCAGCTACGAAAACCTAATTCGACTTTATATTCTGTGGCGCACAGCCACAAAAGACAAATTAACGCGGTTATTGACTCTTTGCCGTGCAGTTACAGGAAAAAGGTTATACGGCTATCAAGTATGTTGCTCCCAGCTACAAAAACCTAATACTATTCTGTGGCGCACAGCCACAAAATACGAATTAACGCGGTTATCGACTCTTTGCCTTGCAGCTACAGAAAACAGTCCATACGGCTATCAAATCTGTTGCTCATGGCTACAAAAACCTAATACGACTTTATATCCTATGGCGCACAGCCACAAAAGACAAATTAACGCGGTTATTACCTCTTTGCCTTGCAGCTACAGAAAAAAGTTCATACGGCTATCAAGTCTGTTGCTCCCAGCTACAAAAACCTAATACGACAATCTATTCTGTGGCGCACAGCCACAAAATACGAATTATCGCGGTTATCGATTTGTTGCCTTGCAGCTACAGAAAAAAAGTTTATACGGCTATCAAGTCTGTTGCTCATGGCTACAAAAACCTAATACGACTTTATATTCTGTGGCGCACAGCCACAAAAGACAAATTAACGCGGTTATTGACTCTTTGCCGTGCAGCTACAGAAAAAAGTTTATACGGCTATCAAGTATGTTGCTCCCAGCTACAAAAACCTAATACGACTATCTATTCTGTGGCGCACAGCCACAAAAGACAAATTAACGCGGTTATTACCTCTTTGCCTTGCAGCTACAGAAAAAAGTTTATACGGCTATCAAGTATGTTGCTCCCAGCTACGAAAACCTAATACGACTCTATATTCTGTGGCGCACAGCCACAAAAGACAAATTAACGCGGTTATTGACTCTTTGCCGTGCAGCTACAGGAAAAAGGTTATACGGCTATCAAGTATGTTGCTCCCAGCTACAAAAACCTAATACGACTATCTATTCTGTGGCGCACAGCCACAAAATACGAATTAACGCGGTTATCGACTCTTTGCCTTGCAGCTACAGAGAACAGTTCATACGGCTATCAAATCTGTTGCTCCCAGCTACAAAAACCTAATACGACAATCTATTCTGTGGCGCACAGCCACAAAATACGAATTATCGCGGTTATCGACTTGTTGGCTTGCAGCTACAGAGAACAGTTCATACGGCTATCAAATCTGTTGCTCCCAGCTACAAAAACCTAATACGACAATCTATTCTGTGGCGCACAGCCACAAAATACAAATTAACGCGGTTATTGATTCTTTGCCTTGCAGTTACAGAGAACATTCCATACGGCTATCAAATCTGTTGCTCCCAGCTACAAAAACCTAATACGACTTTATATTCTGTGGCGCACAGCCACAAAAGACAAATTAACGCGGTTATTACCTCTTTGCCTTGCAGCTACAGAAAAAAAGTTTATACGGCTATCAAGTCTGTTGCTCCCAGCTACAAAAACCTAATACGACTTTATATTCTGTGGCGCACAGCCACAAAAGACAAATTAACGCGGTTATTGACTCTTTGCCGTGCAGCTACAGAAAAAAGTTTATATGGCTATCAAGTATGTTGCTCCCAGCTAGAAAAACCCAATACAACTATCTATTCTGTGGCACACAGCCACAAAATACGATATAACGCGGTTATCGACTCTTTGCCTTGCAGCTACAGGAAAAAGTTTATACGGCTATCAAGTCTGTTGCTCATGGCTACAAAAACCTAATACGACTTTATATCCTATGGCGCACAGCCACAAAAGACAAATTAACGCGGTTATTACCTCTTTGCCTTGCAGCTACAGAAAAAAGTTCATACGGCTATCAAGTCTGTTGCTCCCAGCTACAAAAACCTGATACGACAATCTATTCTGTGGCGCACAGCCACAAAAGACAAATTAACGCGGTTATTACCTCTTTGCCTTGCAGCTACAGAAAAAAGTTCATACGGCTATCAAGTCTGTTGCTCCCAGCTACAAAAACCTAATACGACTTTATATTCTGTGGCGCACAGCCACAAAAGACAAATTAACGCGGTTATTGACTCTTTGCCGTGCAGCTACAGGAAAAAGGTTATACGGCTATCAAATATGTTGCTCCCAGCTACAAAAACCTGATACGACAATCTATTCTGTGGCGCACAGCCACAAAAGACAAATTAACGCGGTTATTACCTCTTTGCCTTGCAGCTACAGAAAAAAGTTCATACGGCTATCAAGTCTGTTGCTCCCAGCTACAAAAACCTAATACGACTTTATATTCTGTGGCGCACAGCCACAAAAGACAAATTAACGCGGTTATTGACTCTTTGCCGTGCAGCTACAGGAAAAAGGTTATACGGCTATCAAATATGTTGCTCCCAGCTACAAAAACCTAATACGACTATCTATTCTGTGGCGCACAGCCACAAAATACGAATTAACGCGGTTATCGACTCTTTGCCTTGCAGCTACAGAGAACAGTTCATACGGCTATCAAATCTGTTGCTCCCAGCTACAAAAACCTAATACGACAATCTATTCTGTGGCGCACAGCCACAAAATACGAATTATCGCGGTTATCGACTTGTTGGCTTGCAGCTACAGAGAAAAGTTCATACGGCTATCAAGTCTGTTGCTCCCAGCTACAAAAACCTGATACGACAATCTATTCTTTGGCGCACAGCCACAAAAGACAAATCAACGCGTTTATTACCTCTTTGCCTTGCAGCTACAGAAAAAAATTCATACGGCTATCAAGTCTGTTGCTCCCAGCTACGAAAACCTAATACGACTTTATATTCTGTGGCGCACAGCCACAAAAGACAAATTAACGCGGTTATTGACTCTTTGCCGTGCAGCTACAGAAAAAAGGTTATACGGCTATCAAGTATGTTGCTCCCAGCTAAAAAAACCTAATACGACTATCTATTCTGTGGCGCACAGCCACAAAATACGAATTAACGCGGTTATCGACTCTTTGCCTTGCAGCTACAGAGAACAGTTCATACGGCTATCAAGTCTGTTGCTCCCAGCTACAAAAACCTAATACGACTATATATTCTGTGGCGCACAGCCACAAAAAACGAATTAACGCGGTTATTGACTCTTTGCCTCGCAGTTACAGAGAATATTTCATACGGCTATCAAATCTGTTGCTCCCAGCTACAAAAACCTAATACGACAATCTATTCTGTGGCGCACAGCCACAAAAGACGAATTAACGCGGTTATTGACTCTTTGCCTTGCAGCTACAGAAAAAAGTTTATACGGCTATCAAGTATGTTGCTCCCAGCTACAAAAACCTGATACGACAATCTATTCTGTGGCGCACAGCCACAAAAGACAAATTAACGCGGTTATTGACTCTTTGCCGTGCAGCTACAGAAAAAAGTTTATACGGCTATCAAGTATGTTGCTCCCAGCTACAAAAACCTAATACGACTTTATATTCTGTGGCGCACAGCCACAAAAGACAAATTAACGCGGTTATTACCTCTTTGCCTTGCAGCTACAGAAAAAAGTTCATACGGCTATCAAGTCTGTTGCTCCCAGCTACAAAAACCTGATACGACAATCTATTCTAAGGCGCACAGCCACAAAAGACAAATTAACGCGGCTATTACCTCTTTGCCTTGCAGCTACAGAAAAAAGTTCATACGGCTATCAAGTCTGTTGCTCCCAGCTACAAAAACCTAATACGACTTTATATCCTGTGGCGCACAGCCACAAAAGACAAATTAACGCGGTTATTACCTCTTTGCCTTGCAGCTACAGAAAAAAGTTCATACGGCTATCAAGTCTGTTGCTCCCAGCTACAAAAACCTGATACGACAATCTATTCTAAGGCGCACAGCCACAAAAGACAAATTAACGCGGCTATTACCTCTTTGCCTTGCAGCTACAGAAAAAAGTTCATACGGCTATCAAGTCTGTTGCTACCAGCTACAAAAACCTAATACGAAAATCTATTCTGTGGCGCACAGCCACAAAATACGAATTAACGTGGTTATCGACTCTTTGCCTTGCAGCTATAGAAAAAAAGTTTATACGGCTTTCAAGTCTGTTGCTCATGGCTACAAAAACCTAATACGACTTTATATTCTGTGGCGCACAGCCACAAAAACGAATTAACGCGGTTATTGACATTTTGACTTGCAGCTACAAAAAAAATCATACGGCTATCAAATCTGTTGCTCCCAGCTACAAAAACCTAATACGACAATCTATTCTGTGGCGCACAGCCACAAAATACGAATTAACGCGGTTATCGACTCTTTGCCTAGCAGCTACAGAAAAAAGTTTATACGGCTATCAAGTATGTTGCTCCCAGCTACGAAAACCTAATTCGACTTTATATTCTGTGGCGCACAGCCACAAAAGACAAATTAACGTGGTTATTGACTCTTTGCCGTGCAGCTACAGAAAAAAGTTCATACGGCTATCAAGTCTGTTGCTCCCAGCTACGAAAACCTAATTCGACTTTATATTCTGTGGCGCACAGCCACAAAAGACAAATTAACGCGGTTATTGACTCTTTGCCGTGCAGTTACAGGAAAAAGGTTATACGGCTATCAAGTATGTTGCTCCCAGCTACAAAAACCTAATACTATTCTGTGGCGCACAGCCACAAAATACGAATTAACGCGGTTATCGACTCTTTGCCTTGCAGCTACAGAAAACAGTCCATACGGCTATCAAATCTGTTGCTCATGGCTACAAAAACCTAATACGACTTTATATCCTATGGCGCACAGCCACAAAAGACAAATTAACGCGGTTATTACCTCTTTGCCTTGCAGCTACAGAAAAAAGTTCATACGGCTATCAAGTCTGTTGCTCCCAGCTACAAAAACCTAATACGACAATCTATTCTGTGGCGCACAGCCACAAAATACGAATTATCGCGGTTATCGATTTGTTGCCTTGCAGCTACAGAAAAAAAGTTTATACGGCTATCAAGTCTGTTGCTCATGGCTACAAAAACCTAATACGACTTTATATTCTGTGGCGCACAGCCACAAAAGACAAATTAACGCGGTTATTGACTCTTTGCCGTGCAGCTACAGAAAAAAGTTTATACGGCTATCAAGTATGTTGCTCCCAGCTACAAAAACCTAATACGACTATCTATTCTGTGGCGCACAGCCACAAAAGACAAATTAACGCGGTTATTACCTCTTTGCCTTGCAGCTACAGAAAAAAGTTTATACGGCTATCAAGTATGTTGCTCCCAGCTACGAAAACCTAATACGACTCTATATTCTGTGGCGCACAGCCACAAAAGACAAATTAACGCGGTTATTGACTCTTTGCCGTGCAGCTACAGGAAAAAGGTTATACGGCTATCAAGTATGTTGCTCCCAGCTAAAAAAAACCTAATACGACTATCTATTCTGTGGCGCACAGCCACAAATACGAATTAACGCGGTTATCGACTCTTTGCCTTGCAGCTACAGAGAACAGTTCATACGGCTATCAAGTCTGTTGCTCATGGCTACAAAAACCTGATACGACAATCTATTCTGTGGCGCACTGCCACAAAAGACAAATTAACGCGGTTATTACCTCTTTGCCTTGCAGCTACAGAAAAAAGTTTATACGGCTATCAAGTCTGTTGCTCATGGCTACAAAAACCTAATACGACTTTATATTCTGTGGCGCACAGCCACAAAAGACAAATTAACGCGGTTATTGACTCTTTGCCGTGCAGCTACAGAAAATAGTTTATACGGCTATCAAGTATGTTGCTCCCAGCTACAAAAACCTAATACGACTATCTATTCTGTGGCGCACGGCCACAAAATACGAATTAACGCGGTTATCGACTGTTTGCTTTGCAGCTACAGAAAAAAGTTAATACGGCTATCAAGTCTGTTGCTCCCAGCTACAAAAAACTAATACGACAATCTATTCTGTGGCGCACAGCCACAAAAACGAATTAACGCGGTTATTGACATTTTGACTTGCAGCTACAAAAAAAAATCATACGGCTATCAAGTCTGTTGCTCCCAACTACAAAAACATAATACGACTTTATATTCTGTGGCGCACAGCCACAAAATACAAATTAACGCGGTTATTGACTCTTTGCCTTGCAGTTACAGAGAACATTTCATACGGCTATCAAATCTGTTGCTCCCAGCTACAAAAACCTAATACGACAATCTATTCTGTGGCGCACAGCCACAAAATACGAATTTACGCGGTTATCGACTCTTTGCCTTGCAGCTACAGAAAAAAGTTTATACGGCTATCAAGTCTGTTGCTCATGGCTACAAAAACCTAATACGACTTTATATCCTGTGGCGCACAGCCACAAAATACAAATTAACGCGGTTATTGACTCTTTGCCTTGCAGTTACAGAGAACATTTCATACGGCTATCAAATCTGTTGCTCCCAGCTACAAAAACCTAATACGACAATCTAATCTGTGGCGCACAGCCACAAAATACGAATTAACGTGGTTATCGACTCTTTGCCTTGCAGCTACAGAAAAAAAAGTTTATACGGCTTTCAAGTCTGTTGCTCATGGCTACAAAAACCTAATGCGACTTTATATCCTGTGGCGCACAGCCACAAAAGACAAATTAAACGCGGTTATTACCTCTTTGCCTTGCAGCTACAGAAAAAAGTTCATACGGCTATCAAGTCTGTTGCTCCCAGCTACAAAAACCTGATACGACAATCTATTCTGTGGCGCACAGCCACAAAAGACAAATTAACGCGGTTATTACCTCTTTGCCTTGCAGCTACAGAAAAAAGTTTATACGGCTATCAAGTCTGTTGCTCATGGCTACAAAAACCTAATACGACTTTATATTCTGTGGCGCACAGCCACAAAAGACAAATTAACGCGGTTATTGACTCTTTGCCGTGCAGCCTACAGAAAAAAGTTTATACGGCTATCAAGTATGTTGCTCCCAGCTACAAAAAACCTAATACGACTATCTATTCTGTGGCGCACAGCCACAAAATACAAATTAACGCGGTATTGACTCTTTGCCTTGCAGTTACAGAGAACATTTCATACGGCTATCAAATCTGTTGCTCCCAGCTACAAAAACCTAATACGACAATCTATTCTGTGGCGCACAGCCACAAAATACGAATTAACGCGGTTATCGACTCTTTGCCTAGCAGCTACTGAAAAAAGTTTATACGGCTATCAAGTCTGTTGCTCCCAGCTACAAAAACCTAATACGACAATCTATTCTGTGGCGCACAGCCACAAAATACGAATTTACGCGGTTATCGACTCTTTGCCTTGCAGCTACAGAAAAAGTTTATACGGCTATCAAGTCTGTTGCTCATGGCTACAAAAACCTAATACGACTTTATATCCTGTGGCGCACAGCCACAAAATACAAATTAACGCGGTTATTGACTCTTTGCCTTGCAGTTACAGAGAACATTTCATACGGGTATCAAATCTGTTGCTCCCAGCTACAAAAACCTAATACGACAATCTAATCTGTGGCGCACAGCCACAAAATACGAATTAACGTGGTTATCGACTCTTGCCTTGCAGCTACAGAAAAAAAAGTTTATACGGCTTTCAAGTCCGTTGCTCATGGCTACAAAAACCTAATGCGACTTTATATCCTGTGGCGCACAGCCACAAAAGACAAATTAACGCGGTTATTGACTCTTTGCCGTGCAGCTACAGAAAAAAGTTTATACGGCTATCAAGTATGTTGCTCCCAGCTACAAAAACCTAATACGACTATCTATTCTGTGGCGCACAGCCACAAAAGACAAATTAACGCGGTTATTACCTCTTTGCCTTGCAGCTACAGAA
Source organism: Litoditis marina (assembly GCA_964036275.1). Taxonomy (NCBI): domain Eukaryota; kingdom Metazoa; phylum Nematoda; class Chromadorea; order Rhabditida; family Rhabditidae; genus Litoditis; species Litoditis marina. The sequence goes on from CAXIWQ010000183.1 coordinate 74,940, forward strand.
AAAAGTGTATACGGCTATCAAGTATGTTGCTCCCAGCTACAAAAACCTAATACTATTCTGTGGCGCACAGCCACAAAATACGAATTAACGTGGTTATCGACTCTTTGCCTTGCAGCTACAGAGAACAGTTCATACGGCTATCAAATCTGTTGCTCCCAGCTACAAAAACCTAATACGACAATCTTTTCTGTGGCGCACAGCCACAAAATACGAATTAACGCGGTTATCGACTTGTTGGCTTGCAGCTACAGAGAAAAGTTCATACGGCTATCAAGTCTGTTGCTCCCAGCTACAAAAACCTAATACGACAATCTATTCTGTGGCGCACAGCCACAAAATACGAATTTACGCGGTTATCGACTCTTTGCCTTGCAGCTACAGAAAAAAGTTTATACGGCTATCAAGTCTGTTGCTCATGGCTACAAAAACCTAATACGACTTTATATCCTGTGGCGCACAGCCACAAAATACAAATTAACGCGGTTATTGACTCTTTGCCTTGCAGTTACAGAGAACATTTCATACGGCTATCAAATCTGTTGCTCCCAGCTACAAAAACCTAATACGACAATCTAATCTGTGGCGCACAGCCACAAAATACGAATTAACGTGGTTATCGACTCTTTGCCTTGCAGCTACAGAAAAAAAAGTTTATACGGCTTTCAAGTCTGTTGCTCATGGCTACAAAAACCTAATGCGACTTTATATCCTGTGGCGCACAGCCACAAAAGACAAATTAACGCGGTTATTACCTCTTTGCCTTGCAGCTACAGAAAAAAGTTCATACGGCTATCAAGTCTGTTGCTCCCAGCTACAAAAACCTGATACGACAATCTATTCTAAGGCGCACAGCCACAAAAGACAAATTAACGCGGTTACCTCTTTGCCTTGCAGCTACAGAAAGAAGTTCATACGGCTATCAAGTCTGTTGCTCCCAGCTACAAAAACCTAATACGACTTTGTATTCTGTGGCGCACAGCCACAAAAGACAAATTAACGCGGTTATTGACATTTTGACTCGCAGCTACAAAAAAAATCATACGGCTATCAAATCTGTTGCTCCCAGCTACAAAAACCTAATACGACTTTATATTCTGTGGCGCACAGCCACAAAATACAAATTAACGCGGTTATCGACTCTTTGCCTTGCAGCTACAGAAAAAAGTTTATACGGCTATCAAGTCTGTTGCTCATGGCTACAAAAACCTAATACGACTCTATATCCTGTGGCGCACAGCCACAAAATACAAATTAACGCGGTTATTGACTCTTTGCCTTGCAGTTACAGAGAACATTTCATACGGCTATCAAATCTGTTGCTCCCAGCTACAAAAACCTAATACAACAATCTATTCTGTGGCGCACAGCCACAAAATACGAATTAACGTGGTTATCGACTCTTTGCCTTGCAGCTATAGAAAAAAAGTTTTATACGGCTTTCAAGTCTGTTGCTCATGGCTACAAAAAACTAATACGACTTTATATCCTGTGGCGCACATCCACAAAAGACAAATTAACGCGGTTATTACCTCTCTGCCTTGCAGCTACAGAAAAAAGTTCATACGGCTATCAAGTCTGTTGCTCCCAGCTACAAAAACTAATACGACTTTATATTCTGTGGCGCACAGCCACAAAAACGAATTAACGCGGTTATTGACATTTTGACTTGCAGCTACAAAAAAAATCATACGGCTATCAAGTCTGTTGCTCCCAACTACGAAACCTAATTCGACTTTATATTCTGTGGCGCACAGCCACAAAAGACAAATTAACGCGGTTATTGACTCTTTGCCTTGCAGTTACAGAGAACAGTCCATACGGCTATCAAATCTGTTGCTCCCAGCTACAAAAACCTAATACGACAATCTATTCTGTGGCGCACAGCCACAAAATACGAATTATCGCGGTTATCGACTTGTTGGCTTGCAGCTACAGAGAAAAGTTCATACGGCTATCAAGTCTGTTGCTCCCAGCTACAAAAACCTAATACGACTATCAATTCTGTGGCGCACAGCCACAAAACACGAATTAACGCGGTTATTACCTCTTTGCCTTGCAGCTACAGAAAAAAGTTAATACGGCTATCAAGTCTGTTGCTCCCAGCTACAAAAAACTAATACGACAATCTATTCTGTGGCGCACAGCCACAAAAACGAATTAACGCGGTTATTGACATTTTGACTTGCAGCTACAAAAAAAATCATACGGCTATCAAGTCTGTTGCTCCCAACTACAAAAACATAATACGACTTTATATTCTGTGGCGCACAGCCACAAAATACAAATTAACGCGGTTATTGACTCTTTGCCTTGCAGTTACAGAGAACATTTCATACGGCTATCAAATCTGTTGCTCCCAGCTACAAAAACCTAATACGACAATCTATTCTGTGGCGCACAGCCACAAAATACGAATTTACGCGGTTATCGGCTCTTTGCCTTGCAGCTACAGAAAAAAGTTTATACGGCTATCAAGTCTGTTGCTCCCAGCTACAAAAAACTAATACGACTTTATATCCTGTGGCGCACAGCCACAAAATACAAATTAACGCGGTTATTGACTCTTTGCCTTGCAGTTACAGAGAACATTTCATACGGCTATCAAATCTGTTGCTCCCAGCTACAAAAACCTAATACGACAATCTAATCTGTGGCGCACAGCCACAAAATACGAATTAACGTGGTTATCGACTCTTTGCCTTGCAGCTACAGAAAAAAAAGTTTATACGGCTTTCAAGTCTGTTGCTCATGGCTACAAAAACCTAATGCGACTTTATATCCTGTGGCGCACAGCCACAAAAGACAAATTAACGCGGTTATTACCTCTTTGCCTTGCAGCTACAGAAAAAAGTTCATACGGCTATCAAGTCTGTTGCTCCCAGCTACAAAAACCTGATACGACAATCTATTCTGTGGCGCACAGCCACAAAAGACAAATTAACGCGGTTATTACCTCTTTGCCTTGCAGCTACAGAAAAAAGTTTATACGGCTATCAAGTCTGTTGCTCATGGCTACAAAAACCTAATACGACTTTATATTCTGTGGCGCACAGCCACAAAAGACAAATTAACGCGGTTATTGACTCTTTGCCGTGCAGCTACAGAAAAAAGTTTATACGGCTATCAAGTATGTTGCTCCCAGCTACAAAAACCTAATACGACTATCTATTCTGTGGCGCACAGCCACAAAAGACAAATTAACGCGGTTATTACCTCTTTGCCTTGCAGCTACAGAAAAAAGTGTATACGGCTATCAAGTATGTTGCTCATGGCTACAAAAACCTAATACGACTTTATATTCTGTGGCGCACAGCCACAAAAGACAAATTGACGCGGTTATTGACTCTTTGCCGTGCAGCTACAGGAAAAAGGTTATACGGCTATCAAGTATGTTGCTCCCAGCTACAAAAACCTAATACTATTCTGTGGCGCACAGCCACAAAATACGAATTAACGTGGTTATCGACTCTTTGCCTTGTAGCTACAGAGAACAGTTCATACGGCTATCAAATCTGTTGCTCCCAGCTACAAAAACCTAATACGACAATCTTTTCTGTGGCGCACAGCCACAAAATACGAATTAACGCGGTTATCGACTTGTTGGCTTGCAGCTACAGAGAAAAGTTCATACGGCTATCAAGTCTGTTGCTCCCAGCTACAAAAACCTAATACGACAATCTATTCTGTGGCGCACAGCCACAAAATACGAATTTACGCGGTTATCGACTCTTTGCCTTGCAGCTACAGAAAAAAGTTTATACGGCTATCAAGTCTGTTGCTCATGGCTACAAAAACCTAATACGACTTTATATCCTGTGGCGCACAGCCACAAAATACAAATTAACGCGGTTATTGACTCTTTGCCTTGCAGTTACAGAGAACATTTCATACGGCTATCAAATCTGTTGCTCCCAGCTACAAAAACCTAATACGACAATCTAATCTGTGGCGCACAGCCCCAAAATACGAATTAACGTGGTTATCGACTCTTTGCCTTGCAGCTACAGAAAAAAAAGTTTATACGGCTTTCAAGTCTGTTGCTCATGGCTACAAAAACCTAATGCGACTTTATATCCTGTGGCGCACAGCCACAAAAGACAAATTAACGCGGTTATTACCTCTTTGCCTTGCAGCTACAGAAAAAAGTTCATACGGCTATCAAGTCTGTTGCTCCCAGCTACAAAAACCTGATACGACAATCTATTCTAAGGCGCACAGCCACAAAAGACAAATTAACGCGGTTATTACCTCTTTGCCTTGCAGCTACAGAAAGAAGTTCATACGGCTATCAAGTCTGTTGCTCCCAGCTACAAAAACCTAATACGACTTTGTATTCTGTGGCGCACAGCCACAAAAGACAAATTAACGCGGTTATTGACATTTTGACTCGCAGCTACAAAAAAATCATACGGCTATCAAGTCTGTTGCTCCCAACTACAAAAACATAATACGACTTTATATTCTGTGGCGCACAGCCACAAAATACAAATTAACGCGGTTATTGACTCTTTGCCTTGCAGTTACAGAGAACATTTCATACGGCTATCAAATCTGTTGCTCCCAGCTACAAAAACCTAATACGACAATCTATTCTGTGGCGCACAGCCACAAAATACGAATTTACGCGGTTATCGACTCTTTGCCTTGCAGCTACAGAAAACAGTTTATACGGCTATCAAATCTGTTGCTCATGGCTACAAAAACCTAATACAACAATCTATTCTGTGGCGCACAGCCACAAAATACGAATTAACGTGGTTATCGACTCTTTGCCTTGCAGCTATAGAAAAAAAGTTTATACGGCTTTCAAGTCTGTTGCTCATGGCTACAAAAACCTAATGCGACTTTATATCCTGTGGCGCACAGCCACAAAAGACAAATTAACGCGGTTATTACCTCTTTGCCTTGCAGCTACAGAAAAAAGTTCATACGGCTATCAAGTCTGTTGCTCCCAGCTACAAAAACCTGATACGACAATCTATTCTAAGGCGCACAGCCACAAAAGACAAATTAACGCGGTTATTACCTCTTTGCCTTGCAGCTACAGAAAGAAGTTCATACGGCTATCAAGTCTGTTGCTCCCAGCTACAAAAACCTAATACGACTTTGTATTCTGTGGCGCACAGCCACAAAAGACAAATTAACGCGGTTATTGACATTTTGACTCGCAGCTACAAAAAAATCATACGGCTATCAAGTCTGTTGCTCCCAACTACAAAAACATAATACGACTTTATATTCTGTGGCGCACAGCCACAAAATACAAATTAACGCGGTTATTGACTCTTTGCCTTGCAGTTACAGAGAACATTTCATACGGCTATCAAATCTGTTGCTCCCAGCTACAAAAACCTAATACGACAATCTATTCTGTGGCGCACAGCCACAAAATACGAATTTACGCGGTTATCGACTCTTTGCCTTGCAGCTACAGAAAAAAGTTTATACGGCTATCAAATCTGTTGCTCATGGCTACAAAAACCTAATACAACAATCTATTCTGTGGCGCACAGCCACAAAATACGAATTAACGTGGTTATCGACTCTTTGCCTTGCAGCTATAGAAAAAAAGTTTATACGGCTTTCAAGTCTGTTGCTCATGGCTACAAAAACCTAATACGACTTTATATCCTGTGGCGCACAGCCACAAAAGACAAATTAACGCGGTTATTACCTCTCTGCCTTGCAGCTACAGAAAAAAGTTCATACGGCTATCAAGTCTGTTGCTCCCAGCTACAAAAACCTAATACGACTTTATATTCTGTGGCGCACAGCCACAAAAACGAATTAACGCGGTTATTGACATTTTGACTTGCAGCTACAAAAAAAATCATACGGCTATCAAGTCTGTTGCTCCCAACTACGAAAACCTAATTCGACTTTATATTCTGTGGCGCACAGCCACAAAAGACAAATTAACGCGGTTATTGACTCTTTGCCTTGCAGTTACAGAGAACATTTCATACGGCTATCAAATCTGTTGCTCCCAGCTACAAAAACCTAATACGACAATCTATTCTGTGGCGCACAGCCACAAAATACGAATTAACGCGGTTATCGACTCTTTGCCTAGCAGCTACAGAAAAAAGTTTATACGGCTATCAAGTCTGTTGCTCCCAGCTACAAAAACCTAATACGACTATCTATTCTGTGGCGCACAGCCACAAAACACGAATTAACGCGGTTATCGACTCTTTGCCTTGCAGCTACAGAGAACAGTCCATACGGCTATCAAATCTGTTGCTCCCAGCTACAAAAACCTAATACGACAATCTATTCTGTGGCGCACAGCCACAAAATACGAATTATCGCGGTTATCGACTTGTTGGCTTGCAGCTACAGAGAAAAGTTCATACGGCTTTCAAGTCTGTTGCTCATGGCTACAAAAACCTAATACGACTTTATATCCTGTGGCGCACAGCCACAAAAGACAAATTAACGCGGTTATTACCTCTCTGCCTTGCAGCTACAGAAAAAAGTTTATACGGCTTTCAAGTCTGTTGCTCCCAGCTACAAAAACCTAATACGACTTTGTATTCTGTGGCGCACAGCCACAAAAGACAAATTAACGCGGTTATTGACATTTTGACTCGCAGCTACAAAAAAAATCATACGGCTATCAAGTCTGTTGCTCCCAACTACAAAAACATAATACGACTTTATATTCTGTGGCGCACAGCCACAAAATACAAATTAACGCGGTTATTGACTCTTTGCCTTGCAGTTACAGAGAACATTTCATACGGCTATCAAATCTGTTGCTCCCAGCTACAAAAACCTAATACGACAATCTATTCTGTGGCGCACAGCCACAAAATACGAATTTACGCGGTTATCGACTCTTTGCCTTGCAGCTACAGAAAAAAGTTTATACGGCTATCAAGTCTGTTGCTCATGGCTACAAAAACCTAATACGACTCTATATCCTGTGGCGCACAGCCACAAAATACAAATTAACGCGGTTATTGACTCTTTGCCTTGCAGTTACAGAGAACATTTCATACGGCTATCAAATCTGTTGCTCCCAGCTACAAAAACCTAATACAACAATCTATTCTGTGGCGCACAGCCACAAAATACGAATTAACGTGGTTATCGACTCTTTGCCTTGCAGCTATAGAAAAAAAGTTTATACGGCTTTCAAGTCTGTTGCTCATGGCTACAAAAACCTAATACGACTTTATATCCTGTGGCGCACAGCCACAAAAGACAAATTAACGCGGTTATTACCTCTCTGCCTTGCAGCTACAGAAAAAAGTTCATACGGCTATCAAGTCTGTTGCTCCCAGCTACAAAAACCTAATACGACTTTATATTCTGTGGCGCACAGCCACAAAAACGAATTAACGCGGTTATTGACATTTTGACTTGCAGCTACAAAAAAAATCATACGGCTATCAAGTCTGTTGCTCCCAACTACGAAAACCTAATTCGACTTTATATTCTGTGGCGCACAGCCACAAAAGACAAATTAACGCGGTTATTGACTCTTTGCCTTGCAGTTACAGAGAACATTTCATACGGCTATCAAATCTGTTGCTCCCAGCTACAAAAACCTAATACGACAATCTATTCTGTGGCGCACAGCCACAAAATACGAATTAACGCGGTTATCGACTCTTTGCCTAGCAGCTACAGAAAAAAGTTTATACGGCTATCAAGTCTGTTGCTCCCAGCTACAAAAACCTGATACGACTATCTATTCTGTGGCGCACAGCCACAAAACACGAATTAACGCGGTTACCGACTCTTTGCCTTGCAGCTACAGAGAACAGTCCATACGGCTATCAAGTCTGTTGCTCCCAGCTACAAAAACCTAATACGACAATCTATTCTGTGGCGCACAGCCACAAAATACGAATTATCGCGGTTATCGACTTGTTGGCTTGCAGCTACAGAGAAAAGTTCATACGGCTATCAAGTCTGTTGCTCCCAGCTAAAAAAACTTGATACGACAATCTATTCTGTGGCGCACAGCCACAAAAGACAAATTAACGCGGTTATTACCTCTTTGCCTTGCAGCTACAGAAAAAAGTTAATACGGCTATCAAGTCTGTTGCTCCCAGCTACAAAAAACTAATACGACAATCTATTCTGTGGCGCACAGCCACAAAAACGAATTAACGCGGTTATTACCTCTTTGCCTTGCAGCTACAGAAAAAAGTTCATACGGCTATCAAGTCTGTTGCTCCCAGCTACAAAAACCTGATACGACAATCTATTCTGTGGCGCACAGCCACAAAAGACAAATTAACGCGGTTATTACCTCTTTGCCTTGCAGCTACAGAAAAAAGTTTATACGGCTATCAAGTCTGTTGCTCATGGCTACAAAAACCTAATACGACTTTATATTCTGTGGCGCACAGCCACAAAAGACAAATTAACGCGGTTATTGACTCTTTGCCGTGCAGCTACAGAAAAAAGTTTATACGGCTATCAAGTATGTTGCTCCCAGCTACAAAAACCTAATACGACTATCTATTCTGTGGCGCACAGCCACAAAATACAAATTAACGCGGTTATTGACTCTTTGCCTTGCAGTTACAGAGAACATTTCATACGGCTATCAAATCTGTTGCTCCCAGCTACAAAAACCTAATACGACAATCTATTCTGTGGCGCACAGCCACAAAATACGAATTAACGCGGTTATCGACTCTTTGCCTAGCAGCTACAGAAAAAAGTTTATACGGCTATCAAGTCTGTTGCTCCCAGCTACAAAAACCTAATACGACAATCTATTCTGTGGCGCACAGCCACAAAATACGAATTTACGCGGTTATCGACTCTTTGCCTTGCAGCTACAGAAAAAAGTTTATACGGCTATCAAGTCTGTTGATCATGGCTACAAAAACCTAATACGACTTTATATCCTGTGGCGCACAGCCACAAAATACAAATTAACGCGGTTATTGACTCTTTGCCTTGCAGTTACAGAGAACATTTCATACGGCTATCAAATCTGTTGCTCCCAGCTACAAAAACCTAATACGACAATCTAATCTGTGGCGCACAGCCACAAAATACGAATTAACGTGGTTATCGACTCTTTGCCTTGCAGCTACAGAAAAAAAGTTTATACGGCTTTCAAGTCTGTTGCTCATGGCTACAAAAACCTAATGCGACTTTATATCCTGTGGCGCACAGCCACAAAAGACAAATTAACGCGGTTATTACCTCTTTGCCTTGCAGCTACAGAAAAAAGTTCATACGGCTATCAAGTCTGTTGCTCCCAGCTACAAAAACCTGATACGACAATCTATTCTGTGGCGCACAGCCACAAAAGACAAATTAACGCGGTTATTACCTCTTTGCCTTGCAGCTACAGAAAAAAGTTTATACGGCTATCAAGTCTGTTGCTCATGGCTACAAAAACCTAATACGACTTTATATTCTGTGGCGCACAGCCACAAAAGACAAATTAACGCGGTTATTGACTCTTTGCCTTGCAGTTACAGAGAACATTTCATACGGCTATCAAGTCTGTTGCTCCCAGCTACAAAAACCTAATACGACTTTATATTCTGTGGCGCACAGCCACAAAAACGAATTAACGCGGTTATTGACATTTTGACTTGCAGCTACAAAAAAAATCATACGGCTATCAAGTCTGTTGCTCCCAACTACGAAAACCTAATTCGACTTTATATTCTGTGGCGCACAGCCACAAAAGACAAATTAACGCGGTTAATGACTCTTTGCCTTGCAGTTACAGAGAACATTTCATACGGCTATCAAATCTGTTGCTCCCAGCTACAAAAACCTAATACGACAATCTATTCTGTGGCGCACAGCCACAAAATACGAATTAACGCGGTTATCGACTCTTTGCCTAGCAGCTACAGAAAAAAGTTTATACGGCTATCAAGTCTGTTGCTCCCAGCTACAAAAACCTAATACGACTATCTATTCTGTGGCGCACAGCCACAAAACACGAATTAACGCGGTTATCGACTCTTTGCCTTGCAGCTACAGAGAACAGTCCATACGGCTATCAAATCTGTTGCTCCCAGCTACAAAAACCTAATACGACAATCTATTCTGTGGCGCACAGCCACAAAATACGAATTATCGCGGTTATCGACTTGTTGGCTTGCAGCTACAGAGAAAAGTTCATACGGCTATCAAGTCTGTTGCTCCCAGCTAAAAAAACCTGATACGACAATCTATTCTGTGGCGCACAGCCACAAAACACAAATTAACGCGGTTATTACCTCTTTGCCTTGCAGCTACAGAAAAAAGTTAATACGGCTATCAAGTCTGTTGCTCCCAGCTACAAAAAACTAATACGACAATCTATTCTGTGGCGCACAGCCACAAAAACGAATTAACGCGGTTATTGACATTTTGACTTGCAGCTACAAAAAAAATCATACGGCTATCAAGTCTGTTGCTCCCAACTACAAAAACATAATACGACTTTATATTCTGTGGCGCACAGCCACAAAATACAAATTAACGCGGTTATTGACTCTTTGCCTTGCAGTTACAGAGAACATTTCATACGGCTATCAAATCTGTTGCTCCCAGCTACAAAAACCTAATACGACAATCTATTCTGTGGCGCACAGCCACAAAATACGAATTTACGCGGTTATCGACTCTTTGCCTTGCAGCTACAGAAAAAAGTTTATACGGCTATCAAGTCTGTTGCTCATGGCTACAAAAACCTAATACGACTTTATATCCTGTGGCGCACAGCCACAAAATACAAATTAACGCGGTTATTGACTCTTTGCCTTGCAGTTACAGAGAACATTTCATACGGCTATCAAATCTGTTGCTCCCAGCTACAAAAACCTAATACGACAATCTAATCTGTGGCGCACAGCCACAAAATACGAATTAACGTGGTTATCGACTCTTTGCCTTGCAGCTACAGAAAAAAAAGTTTATACGGCTTTCAAGTCTGTTGCTCATGGCTACAAAAACCTAATGCGACTTTATATCCTGTGGCGCACAGCCACAAAAGACAAATTAACGCGGTTATTACCTCTTTGCCTTGCAGCTACAGAAAAAAGTTCATACGGCTATCAAATCTGTTGCTCCCAGCTACAAAAACCTGATACGACAATCTATTCTGTGGCGCACAGCCACAAAAGACAAATTAACGCGGTTATTACCTCTTTGCCTTGCAGCTACAGAAAAAAGTTTATACGGCTATCAAGTCTGTTGCTCATGGCTACAAAAACCTAATACGACTTTATATTCTGTGGCGCACAGCCACAAAAGACAAATTAACGCGGTTATTGACTCTTTGCCGTGCAGCTACAGAAAAAAGTTTATACGGCTATCAAGTATGTTGCTCCCAGCTACAAAAACCTAATACGACTATCTATTCTGTGGCGCACAGCCACAAAATACAAATTAACGCGGTTATTGACTCTTTGCCTTGCAGTTACAGAGAACATTTCATACGGCTATCAAATCTGTTGCTCCCAGCTACAAAAACCTAATACGACAATCTATTCTGTGGCGCACAGCCACAAAATACGAATTAACGCGGTTATCGACTCTTTGCCTAGCAGCTACAGAAAAAAGTTTATACGGCTATCAAGTCTGTTGCTCCCAGCTACAAAAACCTAATACGACAATCTATTCTGTGGCGCACAGCCACAAAATACGAATTTACGCGGTTATCGACTCTTTGCCTTGCAGCTACAGAAAAAAGTTTATACGGCTATCAAGTCTGTTGCTCATGGCTACAAAAACCTAATACGACTTTATATCCTGTGGCGCACAGCCACAAAATACAGATTAACGCGGTTATTGACTCTTTGCCTTGCAGTTACAGAGAACATTTCATACGGCTATCAAATCTGTTGCTCCCAGCTACAAAAACCTAATACGACAATCTAATCTGTGGCGCACAGCCACAAAATACGAATTAACGTGGTTATCGACTCTTTGCCTTGCAGCTACAGAAAAAAAGTTTATACGGCTTTCAAGTCTGTTGCTCATGGCTACAAAAACCTAATGCGACTTTATATCCTGTGGCGCACAGCCACAAAAGACAAATTAACGCGGTTATTACCTCTTTGCCTTGCAGCTACAGAAAAAAGTTCATACGGCTATCAAGTCTGTTGCTCCCAGCTACAAAAACCTGATACGACAATCTATTCTGTGGCGCACAGCCACAAAAGACAAATTAACGCGGTTATTACCTCTTTGCCTTGCAGCTACAGAAAAAAGTTTATACGGCTATCAAGTCTGTTGCTCATGGCTACAAAAACCTAATACGACTTTATATTCTGTGGCGCACAGCCACAAAAGACAAATTAACGCGGTTATTGACTCTTTGCCGTGCAGCTACAGAAAAAAGTTTATACGGCTATCAAGTATGTTGCTCCCAGCTACAAAAACCTAATACGACTATCTATTCTGTGGCGCACAGCCACAAAAGACAAATTAACGCGGTTATTACCTCTTTGCCTTGCAGCTACAGAAAAAAGTTTATACGGCTATCAAGTATGTTGCTCATGGCTACAAAAACCTAATACGACTTTATATTCTGTGGCGCACAGCCACAAAAGACAAATTGACGCGGTTATTGACTCTTTGCCTTGCAGTTACAGAGAACATTTCATACGGCTATCAAGTCTGTTGCTCCCAACTACAAAAACATAATACGACTTTGTATTCTGTGGCGCACAGCCACAAAAGACAAATTAACGCGGTTATTGACTCTTTGCCTTGCAGCTACAGAAAGAAGTTCATACGGCTATCAAGTCTGTTGCTCCCAGCTACAAAAACCTAATACGACTTTGTATTCTGTGGCGCACAGCCACAAAAGACAAATTAACGCGGTTATTGACATTTTGACTCGCAGCTACAAAAAAAATCATACGGCTATCAAGTCTGTTGCTCCCAACTACAAAAACATAATACGACTTTATATTCTGTGGCGCACAGCCACAAAATACAAATTAACGCGGTTATTGACTCTTTGCCTTGCAGTTACAGAGAACATTTCATACGGCTATCAAGTCTGTTGCTCCCAACTACAAAAACATAATACGACTTTATATTCTGTGGCGCACAGCCACAAAATACAAATTAACGCGGTTATTGACTCTTTGCCTTGCAGCTACAGAAAAAAGTTTATACGGCTATCAAGTCTGTTGCTCATGGCTACAAAAACCTAATACGACTCTATATCCTGTGGCGCACAGCCACAAAATACAAATTAACGCGGTTATTGACTCTTTGCCTTGCAGTTACAGAGAACATTTCATACGGCTATCAAATCTGTTGCTCCCAGCTACAAAAACCTAATACAACAATCTATTCTGTGGCGCACAGCCACAAAATACGAATTTACGCGGTTATCGACTCTTTGCCTTGCAGCTACAGAAAAAAGTTTATACGGCTATCAAGTCTGTTGCTCATGGCTACAAAAACCTAATACGACTCTATATCCTGTGGCGCACAGCCACAAAATACAAATTAACGCGGTTATTGACTCTTTGCCTTGCAGCTACAGAAAAAAGTTCATACGGCTATCAAGTCTGTTGCTCCCAGCTACAAAAACCTAATACGACTTTATATTCTGTGGCGCACAGCCACAAAAACGAATTAACGCGGTTATTGACATTTTGACTTGCAGCTACAAAAAAAATCATACGGCTATCAAGTCTGTTGCTCCCAACTACGAAAACCTAATTCGACTTTATATTCTGTGGCGCACAGCCACAAAAGACAAATTAACGCGGTTATTGACTCTTTGCCTTGCAGTTACAGAGAACATTTCATACGGCTATCAAATCTGTTGCTCCCAGCTACAAAAACCTAATACGACAATCTATTCTGTGGCGCACAGCCACAAAATACGAATTAACGCGGTTATCGACTCTTTGCCTAGCAGCTACAGAAAAAAGTTTATACGGCTATCAAGTCTGTTGCTCCCAGCTACAAAAACCTAATACGACTATCTATTCTGTGGCGCACAGCCACAAAACACGAATTAACGCGGTTATCGACTCTTTGCCTTGCAGCTACAGAGAACAGTCCATACGGCTATCAAATCTGTTGCTCCCAGCTACAAAAACCTAATACGACAATCTATTCTGTGGCGCACAGCCACAAAATACGAATTATCGCGGTTATCGACTTGTTGGCTTGCAGCTACAGAGAAAAGTTCATACGGCTATCAAGTCTGTTGCTCCCAGCTAAAAAAACCTGATACGACAATCTATTCTGTGGCGCACAGCCACAAAATACGAATTAACGTGGTTATCGACTCTTTGCCTTGCAGCTACAGAAAAATGTTTATACGGCTTTCAAGTATGTTGCTCATGGCTACAAAAACCTAATGCGACTTTATATCCTGTGGCGCACAGCCACAAAAGACAAATTAACGCGGTTATTACCTCTTTGCCTTGCAGCTACAGAAAAAAGTTCATACGGCTATCAAGTCTGTTGCTCCCAGCTACAAAAACCTGATACGACAATCTATTCTGTGGCGCACAGCCACAAAAGACAAATTAACGCGGTTATTACCTCTTTGCCTTGCAGCTACAGAAAAAAGTTTATACGGCTATCAAGTCTGTTGCTCATGGCTACAAAAACCTAATACGACTTTATATTCTGTGGCGCACAGCCACAAAAGACAAATTAACGCGGTTATTGACTCTTTGCCGTGCAGCTACAGAAAAAAGTTTATACGGCTATCAAGTATGTTGCTCCCAGCTACAAAAACCTAATACGACTATCTATTCTGTGGCGCACAGCCACAAAAGACAAATTAACGCGGTTATTACCTCTTTGCCTTGCAGCTACAGAAAAAAGTTTATACGGCTATCAAGTATGTTGCTCATGGCTACAAAAACCTAATACGACTTTATATTCTGTGGCGCACAGCCACAAAAGACAAATTGACGCGGTTATTGACTCTTTGCCGAGCAGCTACAGGAAAAAGGTTATACGGCTATCAAGTATGTTGCTCCCAGCTACAAAAACCTAATACTATTCTGTGGCGCACAGCCACAAAATACGAATTAACGTGGTTATCGACTCTTTGCCTTGCAGCTACAGAGAACAGTTCATACGGCTATCAAATCTGTTGCTCCCAGCTACAAAAACCTAATACGACAATCTCTTCTGTGGCGCACAGCCACAAAATACGAATTAACGCGGTTATCGACTTGTTGGCTTGCAGCTACAGAGAAAAGTTCATACGGCTATCAAGTCTGTTGCTCCCAGCTACAAAAACCTAATACGACAATCTATTCTGTGGCGCACAGCCACAAAATACGAATTTACGCGGTTATCGACTCTTTGCCTTGCAGCTACAGAAAAAAGTTTATACGGCTATCAAGTCTGTTGCTCATGGCTACAAAAACCTAATACGACTTTATATCCTGTGGCGCACAGCCACAAAATACAAATTAACGCGGTTATTGACTCTTTGCCTTGCAGTTACAGAGAACATTTCATACGGCTATCAAATCTGTTGCTCCCAGCTACAAAAACCTAATACGACAATCTAATCTGTGGCGCACAGCCACAAAATACGAATTAACGTGGTTATCGACTCTTTGCCTTGCAGCTACAGAAAAAAAAAGTTTATACGGCTTTCAAGTCTGTTGCTCATGGCTACAAAAACCTAATGCGACTTTATATCCTGTGGCGCACAGCCACAAAAGACAAATTAACGCGGTTATTACCTCTTTGTCTTGCAGCTACAGAAAAAAGTTCATACGGCTATCAAGTCTGTTGCTCCCAGCTACAAAAACCTGATACGACAATCTATTCTAAGGCGCACAGCCACAAAAGACAAATTAACGCGGTTATTACCTCTTTGCCTTGCAGCTACAGAAAGAAGTTCATACGGCTATCAAGTCTGTTGCTCCCAGCTACAAAAACCTAATACGACTTTGTATTCTGTGGCGCACAGCCACAAAAGACAAATTAACGCGGTTATTGACATTTTGACTCGCAGCTACAAAAAAAATCATACGGCTATCAAGTCTGTTGCTCCCAACTACAAAAACATAATACGACTTTATATTCTGTGGCGCACAGCCACAAAATACAAATTAACGCGGTTATTGACTCTTTGCCTTGCAGTTACAGAGAACATTTCATACGGCTATCAAGTCTGTTGCTCCCAACTACAAAAACATAATACGACTTTATATTCTGTGGCGCACAGCCACAAAATACAAATTAACGCGGTTATTGACTCTTTGCCTTGCAGCTACAGAAAAAAGTTTATACGGCTATCAAGTCTGTTGCTCATGGCTACAAAAACCTAATACGACTCTATATCCTGTGGCGCACAGCCACAAAATACAAATTAACGCGGTTATTGACTCTTTGCCTTGCAGTTACAGAGAACATTTCATACGGCTATCAAATCTGTTGCTCCCAGCTACAAAAACCTAATACAACAATCTATTCTGTGGCGCACAGCCACAAAATACGAATTTACGCGGTTATCGACTCTTTGCCTTGCAGCTACAGAAAAAAGTTTATACGGCTATCAAGTCTGTTGCTCATGGCTACAAAAACCTAATACGACTCTATATCCTGTGGCGCACAGCCACAAAATACAAATTAACGCGGTTATTGACTCTTTGCCTTGCAGTTACAGAGAACATTTCATACGGCTATCAAATCTGTTGCTCCCAGCTACAAAAACCTAATACAACAATCTATTCTGTGGCGCACAGCCACAAAATACGAATTAACGTGGTTATCGACTCTTTGCCTTGCAGCTATAGAAAAAAAGTTTATACGGCTTTCAAGTCTGTTGCTCATGGCTACAAAAACCTAATACGACTTTATATCCTGTGGCGCACAGCCACAAAAGACAAATTAACGCGGTTATTACCTCTCTGCCTTGCAGCTACAGAAAAAAGTTCATACGGCTATCAAGTCTGTTGCTCCCAGCTACAAAAACCTAATACGACTTTATATTCTGTGGCGCACAGCCACAAAAACGAATTAACGCGGTTATTGACATTTTGACTTGCAGCTACAAAAAAAATCATACGGCTATCAAGTCTGTTGCTCCCAACTACGAAAACCTAATTCGACTTTATATTCTGTGGCGCACAGCCACAAAAGACAAATTAACGCGGTTATTGACTCTTTGCCTTGCAGTTACAGAGAACATTTCATACGGCTATCAAATCTGTTGCTCCCAGCTACAAAAACCTAATACGACAATCTATTCTGTGGCGCACAGCCACAAAATACGAATTAACGCGGTTATCGACTCTTTGCCTAGCAGCTACAGAAAAAAGTTTATACGGCTATCAAGTCTGTTGCTCCCAGCTACAAAAACCTAATACGACTATCTATTCTGTGGCGCACAGCCACAAAACACGAATTAACGCGGTTATCGACTCTTTGCCTTGCAGCTACAGAGAACAGTCCATACGGCTATCAAATCTGTTGCTCCCAGCTACAAAAACCTAATACGACAATCTATTCTGTGGCGCACAGCCACAAAATACGAATTATCGCGGTTATCGACTTGTTGGCTTGCAGCTACAGAGAAAAGTTCATACGGCTATCAAGTCTGTTGCTCCCAGCTAAAAAAACCTGATACGACAATCTATTCTGTGGCGCACAGCCACAAAAGACAAATTAACGCGGTTATTACCTCTTTGCCTTGCAGCTACAGAAAAATGTTTATACGGCTATCAAGTATGTTGCTCCCAGCTACAAAAACCTGATACGACAATCTATTCTGTGGCGCACAGCCACAAAAGACAAATTAACGCGGTTATTGACTCTTTGCCGTGCAGCTACAGAAAAAAGTTTATACGGCTATCAAGTATGCTGCTCCCAGCTACAAAAACCTAATACGACTATCTATTCTGTGGCGCACAGCCACAAAATACGAATTAACGCGGTTATCGACTGTTTGCTTTGCAGCTACAGAAAAAAGTTAATACGGCTATCAAGTCTGTTGCTCCCAGCTACAAAAACCTAATACGACAATCTATTCTGTGGCGCACAGCCACAAAAACGAATTAACGCGGTTATTGACATTTTGACTCGCAGCTCCAAAAAAAATCATACGGCTATCAAGTCTGTTGCTCCCAACTACAAAAACATAATACGACTTTATATTCTGTGGCGCACAGCCACAAAATACAAATTAACGCGGTTATTGACTCTTTGCCTTGCAGTTACAGAGAACATTTCATACGGCTATCAAATCTGTTGCTCCCAGCTACAAAAACCTAATACGACAATCTACTCTAGAATTTGGCGGCGACTCGCCGGCGACATGGAGGGGTCGGCAGAGTGTCGCCGGCGGGTGGCCTGCGATTGTTTTTAGGTTCTTCACACTGAACGTTTTATATAGTGAACAGATACAGAAACTTATGAATTCACAGAGAATAACAATGTTATATATATTTAACGTCGCCAGAGGTAGACACGATGAGATTCACGACTTCATTGTTCATGTATAAACATGTCACCCACCTAAAAACCACAAGTATGTGCGTCTGATTAACATATATTTCATCGAAAATCAACGACCTAAAAACAATTGCAGGCGACCCGCCGGCGACACTCTGCCGACCCCTTCATGTCGCCGGCGAGTCGCCGCCAAATTCTAGAGTATTCTGTGGCGCACAGCCACAAAATACGAATTTACGCGGTTATCGACTCTTTGCCTTGCAGCTACAGAAAAAAGTTTATACGGCTATCAAGTCTGTTGCTCATGGCTACAAAAACCTAATACGACTCTATATCCTGTGGCGCACAGCCACAAAATACAAATTAACGCGGTTATTGACTCTTTGCCTTGCAGTTACAGAGAACATTTCATACGGCTATCAAATCTGTTGCTCCCAGCTACAAAAACCTAATACGACAATCTATTCTGTGGCGCACAGCCACAAAATACGAATTAACGTGGTTATCGACTCTTTGCCTTGCAGCTATAGAAAAAAAGTTTATACGGCTTTCAAGTCTGTTGCTCATGGCTACAAAAACCTAATACGACTTTATATCCTGTGGCGCACAGCCACAAAAGACAAATTAACGCGGTTATTACCTCTCTGCCTTGCAGCTACAGAAAAAAGTTCATACGGCTATCAAGTCTGTTGCTCCCAGCTACAAAAACCTAATACGACTTTATATTCTGTGGCGCACAGCGACAAAAACGAATTAACGCGGTTATTGACATTTGACTTGCAGCTACAAAAAAAATCATACGGCTATCAAGTCTGTTGCTCCCAACTACGAAAATCTAATTCGACTTTATATTCTGTGGCGCACAGCCACAAAAGACAAATTAACGCGGTTATTGACTCTTTGCCTTGCAGTTACAGAGAACATTTCATACGGCTATCAAATCTGTTGCTCCCAGCTACAAAAACCTAATACGACAATCTACTCTAGAATTTGGCGGCGACTCGCCGGCGACATGGAGGGGTCGGCAGAGTGTCGCCGGCGGGTGGCCTGCGATTGTTTTTAGGTTCTTCACACTGAACGTTTTATATAGTGAACAGATACAGAAACTTATGAATTCACAGAGAATAACAATGTTATATATATTTAACGTCGCCAGAGGTAGACACGATGAGATTCACGACTTCATTGTTCATGTATAAACATGTCACCCACCTAAAAACCACAAGTATGTGCGTCTGATTAACATATATTTCATCGAAAATCAACGACCTAAAAACAAATGCAGGCGACCCGCCGGCGACACTCTGCCGACCCCTTCATGTCGCCGGCGAGTCGCCGCCAAATTCTAGAGTATTCTGTGGCGCACAGCCACAAAATACGAATTTACGCGGTTATCGACTCTTTGCCTTGCAGCTACAGAAAAAAGTTTATACGGCTATCAAGTCTGTTGCTCATGGCTACAAAAACCTAATACGACTCTATATCCTGTGGCGCACAGCCACAAAATACAAATTAACGCGGTTATTGACTCTTTGCCTTGCAGTTACAGAGAACATTCATACGGCTATCAAATCTGTTGCTCCCAGCTACAAAAACCTAATACGACAATCTATTCTGTGGCGCACAGCCACAAAATACGAATTAACGTGGTTATCGACTCTTTGCCTTGCAGCTATAGAAAAAAAGTTTATACGGCTTTCAAGTCTGTTGCTCATGGCTACAAAAACCTAATACGACTTTATATCCTGTGGCGCACAGCCACAAAAGACAAATTAACGCGGTTATTACCTCTCTGCCTTGCAGCTACAGAAAAAAGTTCATACGGCTATCAAGTCTGTTGCTCCCAGCTACAAAAACCTAATACGACTTTATATTCTGTGGCGCACAGCCACAAAAACGAATTAACGCGGTTATTGACATTTTGACTTGCAGCTACAAAAAAAATCATACGGCTATCAAGTCTGTTGCTCCCAACTACGAAAACCTAATTCGACTTTATATTCTGTGGCGCACAGCCACAAAATACAAATTAACGCGGTTATTGACTCTTTGCCTTGCAGTTACAGAGAACATTTCATACGGCTATCAAATATGTTGCTCCCAGCTACAAAAACCTAATACGACAATCTATTCTGTGGCGCACAGCCACAAAATACGAATTAACGCGGTTATCGACTCTTTGCCTAGCAGCTACAGAAAAAAGTTTATACGGCTATCAAGTCTGTTGCTCCCAGCTACAAAAACCTAATACGACAATCTATTCTGTGGCGCACAGCCACAAAATACGAATTTACGCGGTTATCGACTTGTTGGCTTGCAGCTACAGAGAAAAGTTCATACGGCTATCAAGTCTGTTGCTCCCAGCTACAAAAACCTGATACGACAATCTATTCTGTGGCGCACAGCCACAAAAGACAAATTAACGCGGTTATTACCTCTTTGCCTTGCAGCTACAGAAAAAAGTTCATACGGCTATCAAGTCTGTTGCTCCCAGCTACGAAAACCTAATTCGACTTTATATTCTGTGGCGCACAGCCACAAAAGACAAATTAACGCGGTTATTGACATTTTGACTCGCAGCTCCAAAAAAAATCATACGGCTATCAAGTCTGTTGCTCCCAACTACAAAAACATAATACGACTTTATATTCTGTGGCGCACAGCCACAAAATACGAATTAACGCGGTTATCGACTTTTTGCCTTGCAGCTACAGAGAACAGTCCATACGGCTATCAAATCTGTTGCTCCCAGCTACAAAAACCTAATACGACAATCTATTCTGTGGCGCACAGCCACAAAATACGAATTATCGCGGTTATCGACTTGTTGGCTTGCAGCTACAGAGAAAAGTTCATACGGCTATCAAGTCTGTTGCTCCCAGCTACAAAAACCTGATACGACAATCTATTCTGTGGCGCACAGCCACAAAAGACAAATTAACGCGGTTATTACCTCTTTGCCTTGCAGCTACAGAAAAAAGTTTATACGGCTATCAAGTCTGTTGCTCGTGGCTACAAAAACTTAAAGGGGCGCTGCATTGAATGCTCAATACAGAATACGCGCTCTAATGCAGACCACTAAAAGGCAGCAGACGAAAAGCGGCAGAGAGCGGCGCAATCAATAATATTGGCAGCCGCCTTGAATATTTCGTCTCCTTTTCGTATTTCGTTGTTATTTGTTATATACCGTTTCATTCATGTTTTATGTATTTTTTTAATTGGTGGAAAAGACTTTGTTTTCTCTGTTACGCACAATACAAAACAATTTCCTCACGAAAACTGGCTGACCCGCTCATTGTTTTCAATTTTTCACTTTTTTGGAAGCTGATAATCGGGCATTTACGTATCACGTTTTCTCCTTGTTTTATAATAACGATGTAATAACCGACAATTTTTACTCCAAATGTAGTGTCATCGTATGAAAACTGTGAAATATGCCTTGTGATATGATGATGTGACCTGTGTGATTCCAGTTGGGTAATTATAACGAGCGTATTCAGCAGTTTTTCTCTCTGTTCAACGCAATTTTCTTGGCCCTTTCATTCAACGATGCGTGGTGTTTTTATCAACTTTATTCTGGAAATTACTGATGAAAGCGTTCTTTTCAGGTTATTTTTATCGGACGAAATGACCTGACGACGAAATGGGACATTGTTCTGCTGATATGTTCTGCTAACTGGCTGGTATTCAAAGTGCCTTCCTTACTCATCGTTATTCTCGGGTCAGTTTAATTTTCTATTTGTTGATGAATAGTAAAAACCAAGATTAGTACGTTTTCTGTATTTTTCTATTTTATTGGAGAATTTGACTCTCAACAAACCTGCCTTCCGGCATCGGAATATTTTGCGAACAAAACGCCATTATTCTTAGTTCTGAGGAGAAGTCTGTTTATTTTAGGCAAAAAATTAATTTGCTATTTGGAGCATACCCTAAATGCCTCAGAGTTGTGACTTTTTCAAACAGGGGGGTTTTGCCCTCCCCCCTCAGCCATTATAAGGGGGTTTTGCCCTTAATTTAGAAAATCGCTAAATCAGACAATTTTGAGGGGGGGGGGGTTGCCCAAATCTTCGGACCAAAAACAGGGTTTTTTTTTTCTCTCAAAACGCTGAGCATTTAGGGTATGATTTGGAGAATAACTGAATTACTGAATGATGGCAAAATCGCAAAATAACCAGGTAGAATAGGCGCGTCGCTTACAATTATAACTACTCTGAATATGAAAAGCAACTTCTCATGCTGCCCATTCTCGTGTAAAGTTGACCGAATAGCGGTAACTCGGTAACAGTTGACCTCGCTTAGCGGCTCAGTGCTCACTCGTTTTAGGGCAACGCGGCACAGTTCTTATGTCATACGTTCAGCGGTGCAAAGTCATGCGTTCAGCGGTAGTTTCATCGAATAACGGGTCCCTTCTCATCAAACCTTTTGTGGTTCAACCTATCTTTGGGTGAAATTCTTCTTTTTGGCTGCTATTCTATTTGTAAGGGTGTGATCAAGGTAGGACTAAAAAGGAGATCAGAAACATTTTCAACACGTACATTCGCGCAGCATTTCTCATTTATCCTCACCTTTATCGAGATTACGTTCAACGTGGAAGGTTGGTAGAGGTAGATCTTTCTTCATGTCGCTAGTTGCGTCTTTATAAATCATTCCTATATTTAGTGTTATAATGTGAAAATTAAGCATATTTCATTGAAACACAAGAAATGTTTTTAAATTCACCGAGAATATGTAACATTACGCCAAAAAGTGAGCATGCCCCGGTCAAATCGGGCAAAAGTGACCATCAGTCAACATCAAAATAAGGGGGTATTTTACGTATGGCTCAGGAAGAACACACTGGTTACTGAAAATACATGTGCATAACTTATCTGCAGTCGTAGCTTTATTGTTATAATGTGAAATTTATTCCAGATCTCACATTCCCTCACTGTCTAGCTTTTTGTGCTTGGACTTTGGTACTCTACAAAGAGAGGAAAAGAAAAGTTATTGAGTAAAGTGTAAGTCAATTCACATCTGTACTTTATATCGAACTCCATACTTTAAAATATATATCTATAGTTCGAATAATTTCGAGTTGGAAACAACCATACACCAGCAAGGTTGTCCGAATAGTCAAAAAAATCGAAAAACTGACTACTTTTTAGCCGAAAAGATAAAAATCTAAATCGGTCTACTTTTCATAAAAAATCCTAAATTTGCACGTGCTCACATCTGAAAACGGACTACTTTTCGTCGCTTAGTCGAACCTTACTGGTGTATGGAAACAACCTCTATGCTGTTTCTGAGCAAATTGGTTTTGGTTTAGGATTCCTAATCCCTAACTAATGTTACTAGAAAGCGATCAGGTACCCCTTATCAAAAAGAAGGTGTGAGTGTGATGAAGCATTAGTCGTGGTGGATCCTAGAAAAGACGAAAGCTAGGATCCTCAAATCCCCAAAAAGATAAAACGAAAGTATTTTTGAAATATCATAATTTTCAGACTTGATGTATGTTGTTATATTCAAGATGGAGCATGGAGATATGTGCTGATTTTCTCTGTACAATAATTCTGCAAGTACACGTTCGGCCGATAGGCAGGAACTATAGAGAAGGTAAATGTTTCTTTTCATTTTTACACTGGAACGTGCGTTTTCTTCCTGAATAGTACTCTAAACTCAATTCGAGGGTTCTGGCTTTGGTAAACTTCTTAGATTTGTATGCAATCATCTGGTTTGGCCAAATCATGACCAAACGGCTGTATTTGTGAACGTTAGTTGGACCTGACTGGTAGATGTGTTTCGGGTTTTCGGTGTTTACAGTTTACTTTACTGTACCTGTACTTTTTTAAACTTCGTTTTTCAGTTTTTTACCTCTCCTTCACTGTACCTAAACAAAACGTAACGTTGACCAGATCTAGTAATGAGTGGTTTCTCAACGGAAATAGGCAATTTTTTGAGTTCTGCGGAAAGATAGCACGTTCCTAATTATTTTCTCATATGCCGTATTTTCCAAAAATGTTTCCAGGTGTTATTGAAGAATTTTATTGAAATGAGAAGTATTCTCTCTCTATCTTCATTCTCTTTCTACCATGGTCATAACACACTGGACTGGATGCTGGATCTCATCGGCGTGAAGTGCGAAAAAGTACGTTTTTGTTCTCAGTTCTTAGCACCTTTTGTTTTGGGTCGAATTTTGTTAGAACAAAGCTCGTATCAGTCTTTGCAGGCCCAAATAAGCAGCTTCCTCCCTGCAGAACTAAATAATCATTTTTTCCCTATATTCCTATCTCTTGGTTTGCACTGCGTTTTATCGTAAACCAAGTGAACATCGAACATTGAGAAATTTTTCTTACAAGGTACCTTTACTAGAAGTCTTCGCGAACCTCTTCGTATCCCCATTGGTATCAGAGAAAGAGTTTCAGTTGTACGTTGTTTCAAATAAACAATAATAGTTTGTGCTGTGACAAACAAGTCTGTTCCAGGCACAAGGGACTTATCGTCTGGCTCTCCTGACATTTCATTAGGCGATCGGTCTCGCGGACCCGATAACTATTTGTTGTAACTCACTTTCCACCAAGAAATTGCTCATTTTGAAATATAGGGACCCTAAACGTTAGAATTCGCTCACTATAGCGACCTGAGTTCTATGATATTATTATTCTCTGAATAGTCAGGTTATGTATTGAACGATACGATCTCTGTTTGGAGTTTTTTTTTCATAACGAGTTAGACTCGATTGTCCGAGATGATGCTGTGATTCCATTTCTCTAGTAATATTCCTCAAAAGTTCTAGATATTTTGATTTTATGTACATATTTCTTGTTTTTTCTTCTCGATTTTGGTAGAATGTTCTCATGTGATTGTGAAATATACTATTTATGAAGTTCTCCGCTTATTACTGTTATGATAAGTGTGTTACTGTTTTGAAATAAGTTTGTCATTCTTAGTTTGTATTGTAAATAATGTAAATACTATAATTGGATTATATTTCAAGACATGAAACATTTTGTGCTTTTGTAACACACCTACTTCCTGAAACAAGTGGCTGTTATATTGTTTTTTTTATGTCCGTATATACAGTTTTGTTGATTTAGACATAATAACGTTGATATGTCGAAAGATAGTATTTGTTGGCACGTGAAATTTTTTCGCAATCACAATCTTCCAATTTTTGTATGAAGTATTGATTGGAAAACTTTGCTTCATGGCAACTAAACTACAATTGCCACTTAATTTGGCGCCACCCCAAAGCTCCCTCTGCGTGTCTGACCTAGGGAAAATGAAATGAAATTTCAATAATCAAGCTTTCAAAGTCAACATATAAAACTTATATTGGCATAGATCAAATTGTCTCAGTTCGTCCTATTATTTGGACATTCCTTTCTGCCCCCCTTTAATACGACTTTATATTCTGTGGCGCACAGCCACAAAAGACAAATTAACGCGGTTATTACCTCTTTGCCTTGCAGCTACAGAAAAAAGTTTATACGGCCATCAAGTATGTTGCTCATGGCTACAAAAACCTAATACGACTTTATATTCTGTGGCGCACAGCCACAAAAGACAAATTAACGCGGTTATTGACTCTTTGCCGTGCAGCTACAGAAAAAAGTTTATACGGCTATCAAGTATGTTGCTCCCAGCTACAAAAACCTAATACGACTATCTATTCTGTGGCGCACAGCCACAAAATACGAATTAACGCGGTTATCGACTGTTTGCTTTGCAGCTACAGAAAAAAGTTAATACGGCTATCAAGTCTGTTGCTCCCAGCTACAAAAACCTGATACGACAATCTATTCTGTGGCGCACAGCCACAAAAGACAAATTAACGCGGTTATTACCTCTTTGCCTTGCAGCTACAGAAAAAAGTTTATACGGCTATCAAGTCTGTTGCTCATGGCTACAAAAACCTAATACGACTTTATATTCTGTGGCGCACATCCACAAAAGACAAATTAACGCGGTTATTGACTCTTTGCCGTGCAGCTACAGAAAAAAGTTTATACGGCTATCAAGTATGTTGCTCCCAGCTACAAAAACCTAATACGACTATCTATTCTGTGGCGCACAGCCACAAAATACGAATTAACGCGGTTATCGACTGTTTGCTTTGCAGCTACAGAAAAAAGTTAATACGGCTATCAAGTCTGTTGCTCCCAGCTACGAAAACCTAATTCGACTTTATATTCTGTGGCGCACAGCCACAAAAGACAAATTAACGCGGTTATTGACTCTTTGCCGTGCAGCTACAGGAAAAAGGTTATACGGCTATCAAGTATGTTGCTCCCAGCTACAAAAACCTAATACTATTCTGTGGCGCACAGCCACAAAATACGAATTAACGCGGTTATCGACTCTTTGCCTTGCAGCTACAGAGAACAGTCCATACGGCTATCAAATCTGTTGCTCCCAGCTACAAAAACCAAATACGACAATCTATTCTGTGGCGCACAGCCACAAAATACGAATTAACGTGGTTATCGACTCTTTGCCTTGCAGCTATAGAAAAAAAGTTTATACGGCTTTCAAGTCTGTTGCTCATGGCTACAAAAACCTAATACGACTTTATATCCTGTGGCGCACAGCCACAAAAGACAAATTAACGCGGTTATTACCTCTCTGCCTTGCAGCTACAGAAAAAAGTTCATACGGCTATCAAGTCTGTTGCTCCCAGCTACAAAAACCTAATACGACTTTATATTCTGTGGCGCACAGCCACAAAAACGAATTAACGCGGTTATTGACATTTTGACTTGCAGCTACAAAAAAAATCATACGGCTATCAAGTCTGTTGCTCCCAACTACGAAAACCTAATTCGACTTTATATTCTGTGGCGCACAGCCACAAAAGACAAATTAACGCGGTTATTGACTCTTTGCCTTGCAGTTACAGAGAACATTTCATACGGCTATCAAATCTGTTGCTCCCAGCTACAAAAACCTAATACGACAATCTATTCTTCTGTGGCAATTAACGCGGTTATCGACTCTTTGCCTAGCAGCTACAGAAAAAAGTTTATACGGCTATCAAGTCTGTTGCTCCAAGATACAAAAACCTAATACGACAATCTATTCTGTGGCGCACCAGCCACAAAATACGAATTTACGCGGTTATCGACTTGTTGGCTTGCAGCTACAGAGAAAAGTTCATACGGCTATCAAGTCTGTTGCTCCCAGCTACAAAAACCTGATACGACAATCTATTCTGTGGCGCACAGCCACAAAAGACAAATTAACGCGGTTATTACCTCTTTGCCTTGCAGCTACAGAAAAAAGTTCATACGGCTATCAAGTCTGTTGCTCCCAGCTACGAAAACTTAATTCGACTTTATATTCTGTGGCGCACAGCCACAAAAGACAAATTAACGCGGTTATTGACTCTTTGCCGTGCAGCTACAGGAAAAAGGTTATACGGCTATCAAGTATGTTGCTCCCAGCTACAAAAACCTAATACTATTCTGTGGCGCACAGCCACAAAATACGAATTAACGCGGTTATCGACTCTTTGCCTTGCAGCTACAGAGAACAGTCCATACGGCTATCAAATCTGTTGCTCCCAGCTACAAAAACCTAATACGACAATCTATTCTGTGGCGCACAGCCACAAAATACGAATTATCGCAGTTATCGACTTGTTGGCTTGCAGCTACAGAGAAAAGTTCATACGGCTATCAAGTCTGTTGCTCCCAGCTACAAAAACCTGATACGACAATCTATTCTGTGGCGCACAGCCACAAAAGACAAATTAACGCGGTTATTACCTCTTTGCCTTGCAGCTACAGAAAAAAGTTTATACGGCTATCAAGTCTGTTGCTCATGGCTACAAAAACCTAATACGACTTTATATTCTGTGGCGCACAGCCACAAAAGACAAATTAACGCGGTTATTACCTCTTTGCCTTGCAGCTACAGAAAAAAGTTTATACGGCTATCAAGTATGTTGCTCATGGCTACAAAAACCTAATACGACTTTATATTCTGTGGCGCACGCCACAAAAGACAAATTAACGCGGTTATTGACTCTTTGCCGTGCAGCTACAGAAAAAAGTTTATACGGCTATCAAGTATGTTGCTCCCAGCTACAAAAACCTAATACGACTATCTATTCTGTGGCGCACAGCCACAAAATACGAATTAACGCGGTTATCGACTGTTTGCTTTGCAGCTACAGAAAAAAGTTAATACGGCTATCAAGTCTGTTGCTCCCAGCTACAAAAACCTGATACGACAATCTATTATGTGGCGCACAGCCACAAAAGACAAATTAACGCGGTTATTACCTCTTTGCCTTGCAGCTACAGAAAAAGTTTATACAGCTATCAAGTCTGTTGCTCATGGCTACAAAAACCTAATACGACTTTATATTCTGTGGCGCACAGCCACAAAAGACAAATTAACGCGGTTATTGACTCTTTGCCGTGCAGCTACAGAAAAAGTTTATACGGCTATCAAGTATGTTGCTCCCAGCTACAAAAAACCTAATACGACTATCTATTCTGTGGCGCACAGCCACAAAATACGAATTAACGCGGTTATCGACTGTTTGCTTTGCAGCTACAGAAAAAATTAATACGGCTATCAAGTCTGTTGCTCCCAGCTACGAAAACCTAATTCGACTTTATTTCTGTGGCGCACAGCCACAAAAGACAAATTAACGCGGTTATTGACTCTTTGCCGTGCAGCTACAGGAAAAAGGTTATACGGCTATCAAGTATGTTGCTCCCAGCTACAAAAACCTAATACTATTCTGTGGCGCACAGCCACAAAATACGAATTAACGCGGTTATCGACTCTTTGCCTTGCAGCTACAGAGAACAGTCCATACGGCTATCAAATCTGTTGCTCCCAGCTACAAAAACCTAATACGACAATCTATTCTGTGGCGCACAGCCACAAAATACGAATTAACGTGGTTATCGACTCTTTGCCTTGCAGCTATAGAAAAAAAGTTTATACGGCTTTCAAGTCTGTTGCTCATGGCTACAAAAACCTAATACGACTTTATATCCTGTGGCGCACAGCCACAAAAGACAAATTAACGCGGTTATTACCTCTCTGCCTTGCAGCTACAGAAAAAAGTTCATACGGCTATCAAGTCTGTTGCTCCAGCTACAAAAACCTAATACGACTTTATATTCTGTGCGCACAGCCACAAAAACGAATTAACGCGGTTATTGACATTTTGACTTGCAGCTACAAAAAAAATCATACGGCTATCAAGTCTGTTGCTCCAACTACGAAAACCTAATTCGACTTTATATTCTGTGCGCACAGCCACAAAAGACAAATTAACGCGGTTATTGACTCTTTGCCTTGCAGTTACAGAGAACATTTCATACGGCTATCAAATCTGTTGCTCCCAGCTACAAAAACCTAATACGACAATCTATTCTGTGGCGCACAGCCACAAATACGAATTAACGCGGTTATCGACTCTTTGCCTAGCAGCTACAGAAAAAAGTTTATACGGCTATCAAGTCTGTTGCTCCCAGCTACGAAAACCTAATACGACAATCTATTCTGTGGCGCACAGCCACAAAATACGAATTTACGCGGTTATCGACTTGTTGGCTTGCAGCTACAGAGAAAAGTTCATACGGCTATCAAGTCTGTTGCTCCAGCTACAAAAACCTGATACGACAATCTATTCTGTGGCGCACAGCCACAAAAGACAAATTAACGCGGTTATTGACTCTTTGCCGTGCAGCTACAGGAAAAAGGTTATACGGCTATCAAGTATGTTGCTCCCAGCTACAAAAACCTAATACTATTCTGTGGCGCACAGCCACAAAATACGAATTACGCGGTTATCGACTCTTTGCCTTGCAGCTACAGAGAACAGTCCATACGGCTATCAAATCTGTTGCTCCAGCTACAAAAACCTAATACGACAATCTATTCTGTGGCGCACAGCCACAAAATACGAATTACGTGGTTATCGACTCTTTGCCTTGCAGCTATAGAAAAAAAGTTTATACGGCTTTCAAGTCTGTTGCTCATGGCTACAAAAACCTAATACGACTTTATATCCTGTGGCGCACAGCCACAAAAGACAAATTAACGCGGTTATTACCTCTCTGCCTTGCAGCTACAGAAAAAAGTTCATACGGCTATCAAGTCTGTTGCTCCCAGCTACAAAAACCTAATACGACTTTATATTCTGTGGCGCACAGCCACAAAAACGAATTAACGCGGTTATTGACATTTTGACTTGCAGCTACAAAAAAAATCATACGGCTATCAAGTCTGTTGCTCCCAACTACGAAAACCTAATTCGACTTTATATTCTGTGGCGCACAGCCACAAAAGACAAATTAACGCGGTTATTGACTCTTTGCCTTGCAGTTACAGAGAACATTTCATACGGCTATCAAATCTGTTGCTCCCAGCTACAAAAACCTAATACGACAATCTATTCTGTGGCGCACAGCCACAAAATACGAATTAACGCGGTTATCGACTCTTTGCCTAGCAGCTACAGAAAAAAGTTTATACGGCTATCAAGTCTGTTGCTCCCAGCTACAAAAACCTAATACGACAATCTATTCTGTGGCGCACAGCCACAAAATACGAATTTACGCGGTTATCGACTTGTTGGCTTGCAGCTACAGAGAAAAGTTCATACGGCTATCAAGTCTGTTGCTCCCAGCTACAAAAACCTGATACGACAATCTATTCTGTGGCGCACAGCCACAAAAGACAAATTAACGCGGTTATTACCTCTTTGCCTTGCAGCTACAGAAAAAGTTCATACGGCTATCAAGTCTGTTGCTCCCAGCTACGAAAACCTAATTCGACTTTATATTCTGTGGCGCACAGCCACAAAAGACAAATTAACGCGGTTATTGACTCTTTGCCGTGCAGCTACAGGAAAAAGGTTATACGGCTATCAAGTATGTTGCTCCCAGCTACAAAAACCTAATACTATTCTGTGGCGCACAGCCACAAAATACGAATTAACGCGGTTATCGACTATTTGCCTTGCAGCTACAGAGAACAGTCCATCGGCTATCAAATCTGTTGCTCCCAGCTACAAAAACCTAATACGACAATCTATTCTGTGGCGCACAGCCACAAAATACGAATTATCGCAGTTATCGACTTGTTGGCTTGCAGCTACAGAGAAAAGTTCATACGGCTATCAAGTCTGTTGCTCCCAGCTACAAAACCTGATACGACAATCTATTCTGTGGCGCACAGCCACAAAAGACAAATTAACGCGGTTATTACCTCTTTGCCTTGCAGCTACAGAAAAAAGTTTTATACGGCTATCAAGTCTGTTGCTCATGGCTACAAAAACCTAATACGACTTTATATTCTGTGGCGCACAGCCACAAAAGACAAATTAACGCGGTTATTACCTCTTTGCCTTGCAGCTACAGAAAAAGTTCATACGGCTTATCAAGTATGTTGCTCATGGCTACAAAAACCTAATACGACTTTATATTCTGTGGCGCACAGCCACAAAAGACAAATTAACGCGGTTATTGACTCTTGCGTGCAGCTACAGAAAAAAGTTTATACGGCTATCAAGTATGTTGCTCCCAGCTACAAAAACCTAATACGACTATCTATTCTGTGGCGCACAGCCACAAATACGAATTAACGCGGTTATCGACTGTTTGCTTTGCAGCTACAGAAAAAAGTTAATACGGCTATCAAGTCTGTTGCTCCCAGCTACAAAAACCTGATACGACAATCTATTCTGTGGCGCACAGCCACAAAAGACAAATTAACGCGGTTATTACCTCTTTGCTTGCAGCTACAGAAAAAAGTTTATACGGCTATCAAGTCTGTTGCTCATGGCTACAAAAACCTAATACGACTTTATATTCTGTGGCGCACAGCCACAAAAGACAAATTAACGCGGTTATTGACTCTTGCCGTGCAGCTACAGAAAAAAGTTTATACGGCTATCAAGTATGTTGCTCCCAGCTACAAAACCTAATACGACTATCTATTCTGTGGCGCACAGCCACAAAATACGAATTAACGCGGTTATCGACTGTTTGCTTTGCAGCTACAGAAAAAAGTTAATACGGCTATCAAGTCTGTTGCTCCCAGCTACGAAAACCTAATTCGACTTTATATTCTGTGGCGCACAGCCACAAAAGACAAATTAACGCGGTTATTGACTCTTTGCCGTGCAGCTACAGGAAAAAGGTTATACGGCTATCAAGTATGTTGCTCCCAGCTACAAAAACCTAATACTATTCTGTGGCGCACAGCCACAAAATACGAATTAACGCGGTTATCGACTCTTTGCCTTGCAGCTACAGAGAACAGTCCATTTTACGCTCCTACAGCTACAGAGAACAGTCCAGATACGGCTATCAAATCTGTTGCTCCCAGCTACAAAAACCTAATACGACAATCTATTCTGTGGCGCACAGCCACAAAATACGAATTAACGTGGTTATCGACTCTTTGCCTTGCAGCTATAGAAAAAAAGTTTATACGGCTTTCAAGTCTGTTGCTCATGGCTACAAAAACCTAATACGACTTTATATCCTGTGGCGCACAGCCACAAAAGACAAATTAACGCGGTTATTACCTCTCTGCCTTGCAGCTACAGAAAAAAGTTCATACGGCTATCAAGTCTGTTGCTCCCAGCTACAAAAACCTAATACGACTTTATATTCTGTGGCGCACAGCCACAAAAACGAATTAACGCGGTTATTGACATTTTGACTTGCAGCTACAGAAAGAAGTTCATACGGCTATCAAGTCTGTTGCTCCCAGCTACGAAAACCTAATACGACTTTGTATTCTGTGCGCACAGCCACAAAAGACAAATTAACGCGGTTATTGACTCTTTGCTTGCAGTTACAGAGAACATTTCATACGGCTATCAAGTATGTTGCTCCCAGCTACAAAAACCTAATACGACAATCTATTCTGTGGCGCACAGCCACAAATACGAATTAACGCGGTTATCGACTCTTTGCCTAGCAGCTACAGAAAAAAGTTTATACGGCTATCAAGTCTGTTGCTCCCAGCTACAAAAACCTAATACGACAATCTATTCTGTGGCGCACAGCCACAAAATACGAATTTACGCGGTTATCGACTTGTTGGCTTGCAGCTACAGAGAAAAGTTTATACGGCTATCAAGTCTGTTGCTCCCAGCTACAAAAAACCTGATACGACAATCTATTCTGTGGCGCACAGCACAAAAGACAAATTAACGCGGTTATTACCTCTTTGCTTTGCAGCTACAGAAAAAAGTTCATACGGCTATCAAGTCTGTTGCTCCCAGCTACGAAAACCTAATTCGACTTTATATTCTGTGGCGCACAGCCACAAAAGACAAATTAACGCGGTTATTGACTCTTTGGCCGTGCAGCTACAGGAAAAAAGGTTATACGGCTATCAAGTATGTTGCTCCCAGCTACAAAAACCTAATACTATTCTGTGGCGCACAGCCACAAAATACGAATTAACGCGGTTATCGACTCTTTGCCTTGCAGCTACAGAGAACAGTTCATACGGCTATCAAATCTGTTGCTCCCAGCTACAAAAACCTAATACGACAATCTTTTCTGTGGCGCACAGCACAAAATACGAATTAACGCGGTTATCGACTTGTTGGCTTGCAGCTACAGAGAAAAGTTCATACGGCTATCAAGTCTGTTGCTCCAGCTACAAAAACCTAATACGACAATCTATTCTGTGGCGCACAGCCACAAAATACGAATTTACGCGGTTATCGACTCTTTGCCTTGCAGCTACAGAAAAAAGTTTATACGGCTGTCAAGTATGTTGCTCCCAGCTACAAAAACCTAATACTATTCTGTGGCGCACAGCCACAAAATACGAATTAACGCGGTTATCGACTCTTTGCCTTGCAGCTACAGAGAACAGTTCATACGGCTATCAAATCTGTTGCTCCCAGCTACAAAAACCTAATACGACAATCTTTTCTGTGGCGCACAGCCACAAAAATACGAATTAACGCGGTTATCGACTCTTTGCCTTGCAGCTACAGAGAACAGTTCATACGGCTATCAAATCTGTTGCTCCCAGCTACAAAAACCTAATACGACAATCTTTTCTGTGGCGCACAGCCACAAAAGACAAATTAACGCGGTTATTACCTCTTTGCCTTGCAGCTACAGAAAAAAGTTTATACGGCTATCAAGTCTGTTGCTCATGGCTACAAAAACCTAATACGACTTTATATTCTGTGGCGCACAGCCACAAAAGACAAATTAACGCGGTTATTGACTCTTTGCCGTGCAGCTACAGAAAAAGTTTATACGGCTATCAAGTATGTTGCTTGCTCCCAGCTACAAAAACCTAATACGACTATCTATTCTGTGGCGCACAGCCACAAAATACGAATTAACGCGGTTATCGACTGTTTGCTTTGCAGCTACAGAAAAAAGTTAATACGGCTATCAAGTCTGTTGCTCCCAGCTACGAAAACCTAATTCGACTTTATATTCTGTGGCGCACAGCCACAAAAGACAAATTAACGCGGTTATTGACTCTTTGCCGTGCAGCTACAGGAAAAGGTTATACGGCTATCAAGTATGTTGCTCCCAGCTACAAAAACCTAATACTATTCTGTGGCGCACAGCCACAAAATACGAATTAACGCGGTTATCGACTCTTTGGCCTTGCAGCTACAGAGAACAGTCCATTTTACGCTCCTACAGCTACAGAGAACAGTCCAGATACGGCTATCAAATCTGTTGCTCCCAGCTACAAAAACCTAATACGACAATCTATTCTGTGGCGCACAGCCACAAAATACGAATTAAACGTGGTTATCGACTCTTTGCCTTGCAGCTATAGAAAAAAAGTTTATACGGCTTTCAAGTCTGTTGCTCATGGCTACAAAAACCTAATACGACTTTATATCCTGTGGCGCACAGCCACAAAAGACAAATTAACGCGGTTATTACCTCTCTGCCTTGCAGCTACAGAAAAAAGTTCATACGGCTATCAAGTCTGTTGCTCCCAGCTACAAAAACCTAATACGACTTTATATTCTGTGGCGCACAGCCACAAAAACGAATTAACGCGGTTATTGACATTTTGACTTGCAGCTACAGAAAGAAGTTCATACGGCTATCAAGTCTGTTGCTCCCAGCTACGAAAACCTAATACGACTTTGTATTCTGTGGCGCACAGCCACAAAAGGACAAATTAACGCGGTTATTGACTCTTTGCCTTGCAGTTACAGAGAACATTTCATACGGCTATCAAGTATGTTGCTCCCAGCTACAAAAACCTAATACGACAATCTATTCTGTGGCGCACAGCACAAAATACGAATTAACGCGGTTATCGACTCTTTGCCTAGCAGCTACAGAAAAAAGTTTATACGGCTATCAAGTCTGTTGCTCCCAGCTACAAAAACCTAATACGACAATCTATTCTGTGGCGCACAGCACAAAATACGAATTTACGCGGTTATCGACTTGTTGGCTTGCAGCTACAGAGAAAAGTTTATACGGCTATCAAGTCTGTTGCTCCAGCTACAAAACCTGATACGACAATCTATTCTGTGCGCACAGCCACAAAAGACAAATTAACGCGGTTATTACCTCTTTGCTTTGCAGCTACAGAAAAAAGTTCATACGGCTATCAAGTCTGTTGCTCCCAGCTACGAAAACCTAATTCGACTTTATATTCTGTGGCGCACAGCCACAAAAGACAAATTAACGCGGTTATTGACTCTTTGCCGTGCAGCTACAGGAAAAAAGGTTATACGGCTATCAAGTATGTTGCTCCCAGCTACAAAAACCTAATACTATTCTGTGGCGCACAGCCACAAAATACGAATTAACGCGGTTATCGACTCTGCGGTTATCGACTCTTTGCCTTGCAGCTACAGAGAACAGTTCATACGGCTATCAAATCTGTTGCTCCCAGCTACAAAAACCTAATACGACAATCTTTTCTGTGGCGCACAGCCACAAAATACGAATTAACGCGGTTATCGACTTGTTGGCTTGCAGCTACAGAGAAAAGTTCATACGGCTATCAAGTCTGTTGCTCCCAGCTACAAAAACCTAATACGACAATCTATTCTGTGGCGCACAGCCACAAAATACGAATTTACGCGGTTATCGACTCTTTGCCTTGCAGCTACAGAAAAAAAGTTTATACGGCTGTCAAGTATGTTGCTCATGGCTACAAAAACCTAATACGACTTTATATCCTGTGGCGCACAGCCACAAAATACAAATTAACGCGGTTATTGACTCTTTGCCTTGCAGTTACAGAGAACATTTCATACGGCTATCAAATCTGTTGCTCCCAGCTACAAAAACCTAATACGACAATCTAATCTGTGGCGCACAGCCACAAAATACGAACTAACGTGGTTATCGACTCTTTGCCTTGCAGCTACAGAAAAAAAGTTTATACGGCTTTCAAGTCTGTTGCTCATGGCTACAAAAACCTAATGCGACTTTATATTCTGTGGCGCACAGCCACAAAAGACAAATTAACGCGGTTATTACCTCTTTGCCTTGCAGCTACAGAAAAAAGTTCATACGGCTATCAAGTCTGTTGCTCCCAGCTACAAAAACCTGATACGACAATCTATTCTAAGGCGCACAGCCACAAAAGACAAATTAACGCGGTTATTACCTCTTTGCCTTGCAGCTACAGAAAGAAGTTCATACGGCTATCAAGTCTGTTGCTCCCAGCTACAAAAACCTAATACGACTTTGTATTCTGTGGCGCACAGCCACAAAAGACAAATTAACGCGGTTATTGACTCTTTGCCGTGCAGCTACAGGGAAAAGGTTATACGGCTATCAAGTATGTTGCTCCCAGCTACAAAAACCTAATACGACTATCTATTCTGTGGCGCACAGCCACAAATTACGAATTAACGCGGTTATCGACTCTTTGCCTTGCAGCTACAGAAAACAGTTCATACGGCTATCAAATCTGTTGCTCCCAGCTACAAAAACCTAATACGACAATCTATTCTGTGGCGCACAGCCACAAAATACGAATTATCGCGGTTATCGACTTGTTGGCTTGCAGCTACAGAGAAAAGTTTATACGGATATCAAGTCTGTTGCTCCCAGCTACGAAAACCTAATTCGACTTTATATTCTGTGGCGCACAGCCACAAAAGACAAATTAACGCGGTTATTGACTTTTTGCCGTGCAGCTACAGGAAAAAGGTTATACGGCTATCAAGTCTGTTGCTCCCAGCTACGAAAACCTAATTCGACTTTATATTCTGTGGCGCACAGCCACAAAAGACAAATTAACGCGGTTATTGACTCTTTGCCGTGCAGCTACAGGAAAAAGGTTATACGGCTATCAAGTATGTTGCTCCCAGCTACAAAAACCATATACTATTCTGTGGCGCACAGCCACAAAATACGAATTAACGCGGTTATCGACTTGTTGGCTTGCAGCTACAGAGAAAAGTTCATACGGCTATCAAGTCTGTTGCTCCCAGCTACAAAAACCTAATACGACAATCTATTCTGTGGCGCACAGCCACAAAATACGAATTTACGCGGTTATCGACTCTTTGCCTTGCATCTACAGAAAAAAAGTTTATACGGCTATCAAGTCTGTTGCTCATGGCTACAAAAACCTAATACGACTTTATATCATGTGGCGCACAGCCACAAAATACAAATTAACGCGGTTATTGACTCTTTGCCTTGCAGTTACAGAGAACATTTCATACGGCTATCAAATCTGTTGCTCCCAGCTACAAAAACCTAATACGACAATCTAATCTGTGGCGCACAGCCACAAAATACGAACTAACGTGGTTATCGACTCTTTGCCTTGCAGCTACAGAAAAAAAGTTTATACGGCTTTCAAGTCTGTTGCTCATGGCTACAAAAACCTAATGCGACTTTATATCCTGTGGCGCACAGCCACAAAAGACAAATTAACGCGGTTATTACCTCTTTGCCTTGCAGCTACAGAAAAAAGTTCATACGGCTATCAAGTCTGTTGCTCCCAGCTACAAAAACCTGATACGACAATCTATTCTAAGGCGCACAGCCACAAAAGACAAATTAACGCGGTTATTACCTCTTTGCCTTGCAGCTACAGAAAGAAGTTCATACGGAAATCAAGTCTGTTGCTCCCAGCTACAAAAACCTAATACGACTTTTTATTCTGTGGCGCACAGCCACAAAAGACAAATTAACGCGGTTATTGACTCTTTGCCGTGCAGCTACAGGGAAAAGGCTATACGGCTATCAAGTATGTTGCTCCCAGCTACAAAAACCTAATACGACTATCTATTCTGTGGCGCACAGCCACAAATTACGAATTAACGCGGTTATCGACTCTTTGCCTTGCAGCTACAGAGAACAGTTCATACGGCTATCAAATCTGTTGCTCCCAGCTACAAAAACCTAATACGACAATCTATTCTGTGGCGCACAGCCACAAAATACGAATTATCGCGGTTATCGACTTGTTGGCTTGCAGCTACAGAGAAAAGTTTATACGGATATCAAGTCTGTTGCTCCCAGCTACGAAAACCTAATTCGACTTTATATTCTGTGGCGCACAGCCACAAAAGACAAATTAACGCGGTTATTGACTTTTTGCCGTGTAGCTACAGGAAAAAGGTTATACGGCTATCAAGTATGTTGCTCCCAGCTACAAAAACCTAATACTATTCTGTGGCGCACAGCCACAAAATACGAATTAACGCGGTTATCGACTCTTTGCCTTGCAGCTACAGAGAACAGTTCATACGGCTATCAAATCTGTTGCTCCCAGCTACAAAAACCTAATACGACAATCTTTTCTGTGGCGCACAGCCACAAAATACGAATTATCGCGGTTATCGACTTGTTGGCTTGCAGCTACAGAGAAAAGTTCATACGGCTATCAAGTCTGTTGCTCCAGCTACAAAAACCTGATACGACAATCTATTCTGTGGCGCACAGCCACAAAAGACAAATTAACGCGGTTATTACCTCTTTGCCTTGCAGCTACAGAAAAAAGTTCATACGGCTATCAAGTCTGTTGCTCCCAGCTACGAAAACCTAATACGACTTTATATTCTGTGGCGCACAGCCACAAAAGACAAATTAACGCGGTTATTGACTCTTTGCCGTGCAGCTACAGGAAAAAGGTTATACGGCTATCAAGTATGTTGCTCCCAGCTACAAAAACCTGATACTATTCTGTG
The DNA here is from genome assembly GCA_964036275.1 of Litoditis marina. NCBI lineage: Eukaryota > Metazoa > Nematoda > Chromadorea > Rhabditida > Rhabditidae > Litoditis > Litoditis marina. The sequence continues at coordinate 114,451 of CAXIWQ010000183.1, forward strand.
GCGCACAGCCACAAAATACGAATTATCGCGGTTATCGACTTGTTGGCTTGCAGCTACAGAGAAAAGTTCATACGGCTATCAAGTCTGTTGCTCCCAGCTACAAAAACCTGATACGACAATCTATTCTGTGGCGCACAGCCACAAAAGACAAATTAACGCGGTTATTACCTCTTTGCCTTGCAGCTACAGAAAAAAGTTCATACGGCTATCAAGTCTGTTGCTCCAGCTACGAAAACCTAATTCGACTTTATATTCTGTGGCGCACAGCCACAAAAGACAAATTAACGCGGTTATTGACTCTTTGCCGTGCAGCTACAGGAAAAAAGTTATACGGCTATCAAGTATGTTGCTCCCAGCTACAAAAACCTAATACTATTCTGTGGCGCACAGCCACAAAATACGAATTAACGCGGTTATCGACTCTTTGCCTTGCAGCTACAGAGAACATTCCATACGGCTATCAAATCTGTTGCTCCCAGCTACAAAAACCTATTACGACAATCTATTCTGTGGCGCACAGCCACAAAATACGAATTATCGCGGTTATCGACTTGTTGGCTTGCAGCTACAGAGAAAAGTTCATACGGCTATCAAGTCTGTTGCTCCCAGCTACAAAAACCTGATACGACAATCTATTCTGTGGCGCACAGCCACAAAAGACAAATTAACGCGGTTATTACCTCTTTGCCTTGCAGCTACAGAAAAAAGTTTATACGGCTATCAAGTCTGTTGCTCATGGCTACAAAAACCTAATACGACTTTATATTCTGTGGCGCACAGCCACAAAAGACAAATTAACGCGGTTATTGACTCTTTGCCGTGCAGCTACAGAAAAAAGTTTATACGGCTATCAAGTATGTTGCTCCCAGCTACAAAAAACCTAATACGACTATCTATTCTGTGGCGCACAGCCACAAAATACGAATTAACGCGGTTATCGACTGTTTGCTTTGCAGCTACAGAAAAAAGTTAATACGGCTATCAAGTCTGTTGCTCCCAGCTACAAAAACCTAATACGACAATCTATTCTGTGGCGCACAGCCACAAAAACGAATTAACGCGGTTATCGACATTTTGACTTGCAGCTACAAAAAAAATCATACGGCTATCAAGTCTGTTGCTCCCAACTACAAAAACATAATACGACTTTATATTCTGTGGCGCACAGCCACAAAATACAAATTAACGCGGTTATTGACTCTTTGCCTTGCAGTTACAGAGAACATTTCATACGGCTATCAAATCTGTTGCTCCCAGCTACAAAAACCTAATACGACAATCTATTCTGTGGCGCACAGCCACAAAATACGAATTAACGCGGTTATCGACTCTTTGCCTAGCAGCTACAGAAAAAAGTTTATACGGCTATCAAATCTGTTGCTCCCAGCTACAAAAACCTAATACGACAATCTATTCTGTGGCGCACCGCCACAAAATACGAATTAACGTGGTTATCGACTCTTTGCCTTGCAGCTACAGAAGAAAAGTTTATACGGCTTTCAAGTCTGTTGCTCATGGCTACAAAAACCTAATACGACTTTATATCCTGTGGCGCACAGCCACAAAAGACAAATTATCGCGGTTATTACCTCTTTGCCTTGCAGCTACAGAAAAAAGTTCATACGGCTATCAAGTCTGTTGCTCCAGCTACGAAAACCTGATACGACAATCTATTCTAAGGCGCACAGCCACAAAAGACAAATTAACGCGGTTATTACCTCTTTGCCTTGCAGCTACAGAAAGAAGTTCATACGGCTATCAAGTCTGTTGCTCCCAGCTACAAAAACCTAATACGACTTTGTATTCTGTGGCGCACAGCCACAAAAGACAAATTAACGCGGTTATTGACTCTTTGCCGTGCAGCTACAGGGAAAAGGTTATACGGCTATCAAGTATGTTGCTCCCAGCTACAAAAACCTAATACGACTATCTATTCTGTGGCGCACAGCCACAAAATACGAATTAACGCGGTTATCGACTCTTTGCCTTGCAGCTACAGAGAACAGTTCATACGGCTATCAAATCTGTTGCTCCCAGCTACAAAAACCCAATACGACAATCTATTCTGTGGCGCACAGCCACAAAATACGAATTATCGCGGTTATCGACTTGTTGGCTCGCAGCTACAGAGAAAAGTTCATACGGCTATCAAGTCTGTTGCTCCCAGCTACAAAAACCTGATACGACAATCTATTCTGTGGCGCACAGCCACAAAAGACAAATTAACGCGGTTATTACCTCTTTGCCTTGCAGCTACAGAAAAAAGTTCATACGGCTATCAAGTCTGTTGCTCCAGCTACGAAAACCTAATACGACTTTATATTCTGTGGCGCACAGCCACAAAAGACAAATTAACGCGGTTATTGACTCTTTGCCGTGCAGCTACAGGAAGAAGGTTATACGGCTATCAAGTATGTTGCTCCCAGCTACAAAAACCTAATACTATTCTGTGGCGCACAGCCACAAAATACGAATTAACGCGGGTATCGACTCTTTGCCTTGCAGCTACAGAGAACAGTTCATACGGCTATCAAATCTGTTGCTCCCAGCTACAAAAACCTAATACGACAATCTATTCTGTGGCGCACAGCCACAAAATACGAATTATCGCGGTTATCGACTTGTTGGTCTGCAGCTAAAGAGAAAAGTTCATACGGCTATCAAGTCTGTTGCTCCCAGCTACAAAAACCTAATACGACTATATATTCTGTGGCGCACAGCCACAAAATACGAATTAACGCGGTTATCGACTCTTTGCCTTGCAGCTACAGAGAACAGTTCATACGGCTATCAAATCTGTTGCTCCCAGCTACAAAAACCTAATACGACAATCTTTTCTGTGGCGCACAGCCACAAAATACGAATTAACGCGGTTATCGACTTGTTGGCTTGCAGCTACAGAGAAAAGTTCATACGGCTATCAAGTCTGTTGCTCCCAGCTACAAAAACCTAATACGACAATCTATTCTGTGGCGCACAGCCACAAAATACGAATTTACGCGGTTATCGACTCTTTGCCTTGCAGCTACAGAAAAAAAGTTTATACGGCTATCAAGTCTGTTGCTCATGGCTACAAAAACCTAATACGACTTTATATCCTGTGGCGCACAGCCACAAAATACAAATTAACGCGGTTATTGACTCTTTGCCTTGCAGTTACAGAGAACATTTCATACGGCTATCAAATCTGTTGCTCCCAGCTACAAAAACCTAATACGACAATCTAATCTGTGGCGCACAGCCACAAAATACGAACTAACGTGGTTATTGACTCTTTGCCTTGCAGCTACAGAAAAAAAGTTTATACGGCTTTCAAGTCTGTTGCTCATGGCTACAAAAACCTAATGCGACTTTATATCCTGTGGCGCACAGCCACAAAAGACAAATTAACGCGGTTATTACCTCTTTGCCTTGCAGCTACAGAAAAAAGTTCATACGGCTATCAAGTCTGTTGCTCCCAGCTACAAAAACCTGATACGACAATCTATTCTAAGGCGCACAGCCACAAAAGACAAATTAACGCGGTTATTACCTCTTTGCCATGCAGCTACAGAAAGAAGTTCATACGGCTATCAAGTCTGTTGCTCCCAGCTACAAAAACCTAATACGACTTTGTATTCTGTGGCGCACAGCCACAAAAGACAAATTAACGCGGTTATTGACTCTTTGCCGTGCAGCTACAGGGAAAAGGTTATACGGCTATCAAGTATGTTGCTCCCAGCTACAAAAACCTAATACGACTATCTATTCTGTGGCGCACAGCCACAAATTACGAATTAACGCGGTTATCGACTCTTTGCCTTGCAGCTACAGAGAACAGTTCATACGGCTATCAAATCTGTTGCTCCCAGCTACAAAAACCTAATACGACAATCTATTCTGTGGCGCACAGCCACAAAATACGAATTATCGCGGTTATCGACTTGTTGGCTTGCAGCTACAGAGAAAAGTTTATACGGATATCAAGTCTGTTGCTCCCAGCTACGAAAACCTAATTCGACTTCATATTCTGTGGCGCACAGCCACAAAAGACAAATTAACGCGGTTATTGACTTTTTGCCGTGCAGCTACAGGAAAAAGGTTATACGGCTATCAAGTATGTTGCTCCCAGCTACAAAAACCTAATACTATTCTGTGGCGCACAGCCACAAAATACGAATTAACGCGGTTATCGACTCTTTGCCTTGCAGCTACAGAGAACAGTTCATACGGCTATCAAATCTGTTGCTCCCAGCTACAAAAACCTAATACGACAATCTTTTCTGTGGCGCACAGCCACAAAATACGAATTATCGCGGTTATCGACTTGTTGGCTTGCAGCTACAGAGAAAAGTTCATACGGCTATCAAGTCTGTTGCTCCCAGCTACAAAAACCTGATACGACAATCTATTCTGTGGCGCACAGCCACAAAAGACAAATTAACGCGGTTATTGACTCTTTGCCGTGCAGCTACAGGAAAAAAGTTATACGGCTATCAAGTATGTTGCTCCCAGCTACAAAAACCTAATACTATTCTGTGGCGCACAGCCACAAAAGACAAATTAACGCGGTTATTGACTCTTTGCCGTGCAACTACAGGAAAAAGGTTATACGGCTATCAAGTATGTTGCTCCCAGCTACAAAAACCTAATACTATTCTGTGGCGCACAGCCACAAAATACGAATTATCGCGGTTATCGACTTGTTGGCTTGCAGCTACAGAGAAAAGTTCATACGGCTATCAAGTCTGTTGCTCCCAGCTACAAAAACCTGATACGACAATCTATTCTGTGGCGCACAGCCACAAAAGACAAATTAACGCGGTTATTACCTCTTTGCCTTGCAGCTACAGAAAAAAGTTCATACGGCTATCAAGTCTGTTGCTCCCAGCTACGAAAACCTAATTCGACTTTATATTCTGTGGCGCACAGCCACAAAAGACAAATTAACGCGGTTATTGACTCTTTGCCGTGCAGCTACAGGAAAAAAGTTATACGGCTATCAAGTATGTTGCTCCCAGCTACAAAAACCTAATACTATTCTGTGGCGCACAGCCACAAAATACGAATTAACGCGGTTATCGACTCTTTGCCTTGCAGCTACAGAGAACATTCCATACGGCTATCAAATCTGTTGCTCCCAGCTACAAAAACCTATTACGACAATCTATTCTGTGGCGCACAGCCACAAAGTACGAATTATCGCGGTTATCGACTTGTTGGCTTGCAGCTACAGAGAAAAGTTCATACGGCTATCAAGTCTGTTGCTCCCAGCTACAAAAACCTGATACGACAATCTATTCTGTGGCGCACAGCCACAAAAGACAAATTAACGCGGTTATTACCTCTTTGCCTTGCAGCTACAGAAAAAAGTTTATACGGCTATCAAGTCTGTTGCTCATGGCTACAAAAACCTAATACGACTTTATATTCTGTGGCGCACAGCCACAAAAGACAAATTAACGCGGTTATTGACTCTTTGCCGTGCAGCTACAGAAAAAAGTTTATACGGCTATCAAGTATGTTGCTCCCAGCTACAAAAACCTAATACGACTATCTATTCTGTGGCGCACAGCCACAAAATACGAATTAACGCGGTTATCGACTGTTTGCTTTGCAGCTACAGAAAAAAGTTAATACGGCTATCAAGTCTGTTGCTCCCAGCTACAAAAACCTAATACGACAATTTATTCTGTGGCGCACAGCCACAAAAACGAATTAACGCGGTTATCGACATTTTGACTTGCAGCTACAAAAAAATCATACGGCTATCAAGTCTGTTGCTCCCAACTACAAAAACATAATACGACTTTATATTCTGTGGCGCACAGCCACAAAATACAAATTAACGCGGTTATTGACTCTTTGCCTTGCAGTTACAGAGAACATTTCATACGGCTATCAAATCTGTTGCTCCCAGCTACAAAAACCTAATACGACAATCTATTCTGTGGCGCACAGCCACAAAATACGAATTAACGCGGTTATCGACTCTTTGCCTAGCAGCTACAGAAAAAAGTTTATACGGCTATCAAATCTGTTGCTCCCAGCTACAAAAACCTAATACGACAATCTATTCTGTGGCGCACCGCCACAAAATACGAATTAACGTGGTTATCGACTCTTTGCCTTGCAGCTACAGAAGAAAAGTTTATACGGCTTTCAAGTCTGTTGCTCATGGCTACAAAAACCTAATACGACTTTATATCCTGTGGCGCACAGCCACAAAAGACAAATTATCGCGGTTATTACCTCTTTGCCTTGCAGCTACAGAAAAAAGTTCATACGGCTATCAAGTCTGTTGCTCCAGCTACGAAAACCTGATACGACAATCTATTCTAAGGCGCACAGCCACAAAAGACAAATTAACGCGGTTATTACCTCTTTGCCTTGCAGCTACAGAAAGAAGTTCATACGGCTATCAAGTCTGTTGCTCCCAGCTACAAAAACCTAATACGACTTTGTATTCTGTGGCGCACAGCCACAAAAGACAAATTAACGCGGTTATTGACTCTTTGCCTTGCAGTTACAGAGAACATTTCATACGGCTATCAAATCTGTTGCTCCCAGCTACAAAAACCTAATACGACAATCTATTCTGTGGCGCACAGCCACAAAATACAAATTAACGCGGTTATCGACTCTTTGCCTAGCAGCTACAGAAAAAAGTTTATACGGCTATCAAATCTGTTGCTCCCAGCTACAAAAACCTAATACGACAATCTATTCTGTGGCGCACCGCCACAAAATACGAATTAACGTGGTTATCGACTCTTTGCCTTGCAGCTACAGAAGAAAAGTTTATACGGCTTTCAAGTCTGTTGCTCATGGCTACAAAAACCTAATACGACTTTATATCCTGTGGCGCACAGCCACAAAAGACAAATTATCGCGGTTATTACCTCTTTGCCTTGCAGCTACAGAAAAAAGTTCATACGGCTATCAAGTCTGTTGCTCCCAGCTACGAAAACCTGATACGACAATCTATTCTAAGGCGCACAGCCACAAAAGACAAATTAACGCGGTTATTACCTCTTTGCCTTGCAGCTACAGAAAGAAGTTCATACGGCTATCAAGTCTGTTGCTCCCAGCTACAAAAACCTAATACGACTTTGTATTCTGTGGCGCACAGCCACAAAAGACAAATTAACGCGGTTATTGACTCTTTGCCGTGCAGCTACAGGGAAAAGGTTATACGGCTATCAAGTATGTTGCTCCCAGCTACAAAAACCTAATACGACTATCTATTCTGTGGCGCACAGCCACAAAATACGAATTAACGCGGTTATCGACTCTTTGCCTTGCAGCTACAGAGAACAGTTCATACGGCTATCAAATCTGTTGCTCCCAGCTACAAAAACCCAATACGACAATCTATTCTGTGGCGCACAGCCACAGAATACGAATTAACGCGGTTATTACCTCTTTGCCTTGCAGCTACAGAAAAAAGTTCATACGGCTATCAAGTCTGTTGCTCCCAGCTACAAAAACCTAATACGACAATTTATTCTGTGGCGCACAGCCACAAAACGAATTAACGCGGTTATCGACATTTTGACTTGCAGCTACAAAAAAAATCATACGGCTATCAAGTCTGTTGCTCCCAACTACAAAAACATAATACGACTTTATATTCTGTGGCGCACAGCCACAAAATACAAATTAACGCGGTTATTGACTCTTTGCCTTGCAGTTACAGAGAACATTTCATACGGCTATCAAATCTGTTGCTCCCAGCTACAAAAACCTAATACGACA
>CAXIWQ010000184.1:0-66954 GCA_964036275.1 Litoditis marina
TGGGAGCAACAGATTAGATAGCCGTATGAACTGTTCTCTGTAGCTGCAAGGCAAAGAGTCGATAACCGCGTTAATTCGTATTTTGTGGCTGTACGCCACAGAATAGATTGTCGTATCAGGTTTTTGTAGCTGGGAGCAAAAGACTTGATAGCCGTATTAACTTTTTTCTGTAGCTGCAAACAGTCGATAACCGCGTTGATTCGTATTTTGTGGCTGTGCGCCACAGAATAGATAGTCGTATTAGGTTTTTGTAGCTGGGAGCAACATACTTGATAGCCGTATAAACTTTTTTCTGTAGCTGCACGGCAAAGAGTCGATAACCGCGTTAATTCGTATTTTGTGGCTGTGCGCCACAGAATAGATAGTCGTATTAGGTTTTTGTAGCTGGGAGCAACATACTTGATAGCCGTGTAAACTTTTTTCTGTAGCTGCACGGCAAAGAGTCAATAACCGCGTTAATTTGTCTTTTGTGGCTGTGCGCCACAGAATATAAAGTCGTATTAGGTTTTTGTAGCTGGGAGCAACAGACTTGATAGCCGTATAAATTTTTTTCTGTAGCTGCAAGGCAAAGAGGTAATAACCGCTTTAATGTGTCTTTTGTGGCTGTGCGCCACAGAATATAAAGTCGTATTAGGTTTTTGTAGCCATGAGCAACAGACTTGATAGCCGTATAAACTTTTTTCTGTAGCTGCAAGGCAAAGAGTCGATAACCGCGTTAATTCGTATTTTGTGGCTGTGTGCCACAGAATGTAAAGTCGTATTAGGTTTTTGTAGCCATGAGCAACTTGATAGCCGTATGAACTGTTCTCTGTAGCTGCAAGGCAAAGAGTCGATAATCGCGTTAATTCGTATTTTGTGGCTGTGCGCCACAGAGTAGATTGTCGTATTAGGTTTTTGTAGCTGGGAGCAACATATTTGATAGCCGTATAAACTGTTCTCTGTAGATGCAAGGCAAAGAGTCGATAACCGCGTTAATTCGTATTTTGTGGCTGTGCGCCACAGAATAGATTGTCGTATCAGGTTTTTGTAGCTGGGAACAACAGACTTGATAGCCGTATTAACTTTTTTCTGTAGCTGCAAAGCAAACAGTCGATAACCGCGTTAATTCGTATTTTGTGGCTGTGCGCCACAGAATAGATAGTCGTATTAGGTTTTTGTAGCTGGGAGCAACATACTTGATAGCCGTATTAACTTTTTTCTGTAGCTGCAAAGCAAACAGTCGATAACCGCGTTAATTCGTATTTTGTGGCTGTGCGCCACAGAATAGATAGTCGTATTAGGTTTTTGTAGCTGGGAGCAACATACTTGATAGCCGTATAAACTTTTTTCTGTAGCTACAAGGCAAAGAGTCGATAACCGCGTTAATTCGTATTTCGTGGCAGTGCGCCACAGAATAGATTGTCGTATTAGGTTTTTGTAGCTGGGAACAACAGACTTGATAGCCGTATTAACTTTTTTCTGTAGCTGCAAAGCAAACAGTCGATAACCGCGTTAATTCGTATTTTGTGGCTGTGCGCCACAGAATAGATAGTCGTATTAGGTTTTTGTAGCTGGGAGCAACATACTTGATAGCCGTATAAACTTTTTTCTGTAGCTGCACGGCAAAGAGTCAATAACCGCGTTAATTTGTCTTTTGTGGCTGTGCGCCACAGAATATAAAGTCGTATTAGGTTTTTGTAGCTGGGAGCAACAGACTTGATAGCCGTATAAACTTTTTTCTGTAGCTGCAAGGAAAAAAGGTAATAACCGCTTTAATTTGTCTTTTGTGGCTGTGCGCCACAGAATATAAAGTTGTATTAGGTTTTTGTAGCCATGAGCAACAGACTTGATAGCCGTATGAACTGTTCTCTGTAGCTGCAAGGCAAAGAGTCGATAACCGCGTTAAATCGTATTTTGTGGCTGTGCGCCACAGAATAGATTGTCGTATCAGGTTTTTGTAGCTGGGAACAACAGACTTGATAGCCGTATAAACTTTTTTCTGTAGCTGTAAGGCAAAGTGTCAATAACCGCGCTAATTTGTCTTTTGTGGCTGTGCGCCACAGAATAGATAGTAGTATTAGGTTTTTGTAGCTGGGAGCAACATACTTGATAGCCGTATAAACTTTTTTCTGTAGCTGCACGGCAAAGAGTCAATAACCGCGTTAATTTGTCTTTTGTGGCTGTGCGCCACAGAATATAAAGTCGTATTAGGTTTTTGTAGCTGGGAGCAACAGACTTGATAGCCGTTTAAATTTTTTTCTGTAGCTGCAAGGCAAAGAGTCAATAACCGCGTTAATCTGTCTTTTGTGGCTGTGCGCCACATAATATAAAGTCGTATTAGGTTTTTGTAGCTGGGAGCAACAGACTTGATAGCCGTATAAACCTTTTTCCCGTAGCTGCAAGCCAATGAGTCGATAACCGCGTTAATTCGTATTTCGTGGCTGTGCGCCACAAAATATATAGTCGTATTAGGTTTTTGTAGCTGGGAGCAACAGACTTGATAGCCGTATAAACTTTTTTCTGTAGCTGCAAGGCAAAGAGTCAATAACCGCGTTAATTCGTCTTTTGTGGCTGTGCGCCACAAAATAGATAGTCGTGTTAGGTCTTTGTAGCTGGGAGCAACAGACTGGATAGCCGTATGAACTTTTCTCTGTGACTGCAAGCCAAAGAGTCGATAACCGCGTTAATTTGTCTTTTGTGGCTGTGCGCCACAGAATATAAAGTCGTATTAGGTTTTTGTAGCTGGGAGCAACAGACGTGATAGCCGTATGAACTGTTCTCTGTAAGTGCAAGCCACAGAGTCAATAACCGCGTTAATTCGTATTTTCTGCTTGTGCACCACAGAAAAGATTGTCGTATTAGGTTTTTGTAGCTGGGAGCAACAGACTTGATAGCCGTATAAACTTTTTCCTGTAGCTGCAAGGCAAAGAGTCAATAACCGCGTTAAACTGTCTTTTGTGGCTGTGCGCCACAGGATATACAGTCGTATTAGGTTTTTGTAGTTGTGAGCAACAGACTTGATAGCCGTGTGATTTTTTTTTTCTGTAACTGCAAGCCGAAAAGTCGATAACCGCGTTAATTCGTATTTCGTGGCTGTGCGCCACAGAATAGATAGTCGTATTAGGTTCTTGTAGCTGGGAGCAACAAACTTGATAGCCGTATGAACTTTTTCCTGTAGCTGCAAGGCAAAGAGTCAATAACCGCGTTAATTTGTCTTTTGTGGCTGTGCGCCACAGAATATAAAGTCGTATTAGGTTTTTGTAGCTGGGAGCAACAGACTTGATAGCCGTATAAGCTTTTTCTGTAGCTGCAAGCCAAAGAGTCGATAACAGCGTTAATTCGTATTTTGTGGCTGTGCGCCACAGAATATATAGTCGTATTAGGTTCTTGTAGCTGTGAGCAACACACTTGGTAGCCGTATAAGCTTTTTTCTGTAGCTGCAAGCCAAAGAGTCGATAACAGCGTTAATTCGTATTTTGTGGCTGTGCGCCACAGAATAGATTGTCGTATTAGGTTTTTGTAGCTGGGAGCAACAGATTTGATAGCCGTATGAACTGTTCTCTGTAAATGCAAGCCAAAGAGTCGATAACCGCGTTAATTTGTCTTTTGTGGCTGTGCGCCACAGAATAGATTGTCGTATTAGGTGTTTGTATCTGGGAGCAACAGACTTGATAGCCGTATGAACTTTTTTCTGTAGCTGCACGGCAAAGAGTCAATAACCGCGTTAATTTGTCTTTTGTGGCTGTGCGCCACAGAATATAAAGTCGTATTAGGTTTTTGTAGCTGGGAGCAACAGACTTGATAGCCGTATAAATTTTTTTCTGTAGCTGCAAGGCAAAGAGGTAATAACCGCTTTAATGTGTCTTTTGTGGCTGTGCGCCACAGAATATAAAGTCGTATTAGGTTTTTGTAGCCATGAGCAACAGACTTGATAGCCGTATAAACTTTTTTCTGTAGCTGCAAGGCAAAGAGTCGATAACCGCGTTAATTCGTATTTTGTGGCTGTGTGCCACAGAATGTAAAGTCGTATTAGGTTTTTGTAGCCATGAGCAACTTGATAGCCGTATGAACTGTTCTCTGTAGCTGCAAGGCAAAGAGTCGATAATCGCGTTAATTCGTATTTTGTGGCTGTGCGCCACAGAGTAGATTGTCGTATTAGGTTTTTGTAGCTGGGAGCAACATATTTGATAGCCGTATAAACTGTTCTCTGTAGATGCAAGGCAAAGAGTCGATAACCGCGTTAATTCGTATTTTGTGGCTGTGCGCCACAGAATAGATTGTCGTATCAGGTTTTTGTAGCTGGGAACAACAGACTTGATAGCCGTATTAACTTTTTTCTGTAGCTGCAAAGCAAACAGTCGATAACCGCGTTAATTCGTATTTTGTGGCTGTGCGCCACAGAATAGATAGTCGTATTAGGTTTTTGTAGCTGGGAGCAACATACTTGATAGCCGTATTAACTTTTTTCTGTAGCTGCAAAGCAAACAGTCGATAACCGCGTTAATTCGTATTTTGTGGCTGTGCGCCACAGAATAGATAGTCGTATTAGGTTTTTGTAGCTGGGAGCAACATACTTGATAGCCGTATAAACTTTTTTCTGTAGCTACAAGGCAAAGAGTCGATAACCGCGTTAATTCGTATTTCGTGGCAGTGCGCCACAGAATAGATTGTCGTATTAGGTTTTTGTAGCTGGGAACAACAGACTTGATAGCCGTATTAACTTTTTTCTGTAGCTGCAAAGCAAACAGTCGATAACCGCGTTAATTCGTATTTTGTGGCTGTGCGCCACAGAATAGATAGTCGTATTAGGTTTTTGTAGCTGGGAGCAACATACTTGATAGCCGTATAAACTTTTTTCTGTAGCTGCACGGCAAAGAGTCAATAACCGCGTTAATTTGTCTTTTGTGGCTGTGCGCCACAGAATATAAAGTCGTATTAGGTTTTTGTAGCTGGGAGCAACAGACTTGATAGCCGTATAAACTTTTTTCTGTAGCTGCAAGGCAAAAAGGTAATAACCGCTTTAATTTGTCTTTTGTGGCTGTGCGCCACAGAATATAAAGTTGTATTAGGTTTTTGTAGCCATGAGCAACAGACTTGATAGCCGTATGAACTGTTCTCTGTAGCTGCAAGGCAAAGAGTCGATAACCGCGTTAAATCGTATTTTGTGGCTGTGCGCCACAGAATAGATTGTCGTATCAGGTTTTTGTAGCTGGGAACAACAGACTTGATAGCCGTATAAACTTTTTTCTGTAGCTGTAAGGCAAAGTGTCAATAACCGCGCTAATTTGTCTTTTGTGGCTGTGCGCCACAGAATAGATAGTAGTATTAGGTTTTTGTAGCTGGGAGCAACATACTTGATAGCCGTATAAACTTTTTTCTGTAGCTGCACGGCAAAGAGTCAATAACCGCGTTAATTTGTCTTTTGTGGCTGTGCGCCACAGAATATAAAGTCGTATTAGGTTTTTGTAGCTGGGAGCAACAGACTTGATAGCCGTTTAAATTTTTTTCTGTAGCTGCAAGGCAAAGAGTCAATAACCGCGTTAATCTGTCTTTTGTGGCTGTGCGCCACATAATATAAAGTCGTATTAGGTTTTTGTAGCTGGGAGCAACAGACTTGATAGCCGTATAAACCTTTTTCCCGTAGCTGCAAGCCAATGAGTCGATAACCGCGTTAATTCGTATTTCGTGGCTGTGCGCCACAAAATATATAGTCGTATTAGGTTTTTGTAGCTGGGAGCAACAGACTTGATAGCCGTATAAACTTTTTTCTGTAGCTGCAAGGCAAAGAGTCAATAACCGCGTTAATTCGTCTTTTGTGGCTGTGCGCCACAAAATAGATAGTCGTGTTAGGTCTTTGTAGCTGGGAGCAACAGACTGGATAGCCGTATGAACTTTTCTCTGTGACTGCAAGCCAAAGAGTCGATAACCGCGTTAATTTGTCTTTTGTGGCTGTGCGCCACAGAATATAAAGTCGTATTAGGTTTTTGTAGCTGGGAGCAACAGACGTGATAGCCGTATGAACTGTTCTCTGTAAGTGCAAGCCACAGAGTCAATAACCGCGTTAATTCGTATTTTCTGCTTGTGCACCACAGAAAAGATTGTCGTATTAGGTTTTTGTAGCTGGGAGCAACAGACTTGATAGCCGTATAAACTTTTTCCTGTAGCTGCAAGGCAAAGAGTCAATAACCGCGTTAAACTGTCTTTTGTGGCTGTGCGCCACAGGATATACAGTCGTATTAGGTTTTTGTAGTTGTGAGCAACAGACTTGATAGCCGTGTGATTTTTTTTTTCTGTAACTGCAAGCCGAAAAGTCGATAACCGCGTTAATTCGTATTTCGTGGCTGTGCGCCACAGAATAGATAGTCGTATTAGGTTCTTGTAGCTGGGAGCAACAAACTTGATAGCCGTATGAACTTTTTCCTGTAGCTGCAAGGCAAAGAGTCAATAACCGCGTTAATTTGTCTTTTGTGGCTGTGCGCCACAGAATATAAAGTCGTATTAGGTTTTTGTAGCTGGGAGCAACAGACTTGATAGCCGTATAAGCTTTTTCTGTAGCTGCAAGCCAAAGAGTCGATAACAGCGTTAATTCGTATTTTGTGGCTGTGCGCCACAGAATATATAGTCGTATTAGGTTCTTGTAGCTGTGAGCAACACACTTGGTAGCCGTATAAGCTTTTTTCTGTAGCTGCAAGCCAAAGAGTCGATAACAGCGTTAATTCGTATTTTGTGGCTGTGCGCCACAGAATAGATTGTCGTATTAGGTTTTTGTAGCTGGGAGCAACAGATTTGATAGCCGTATGAACTGTTCTCTGTAAATGCAAGCCAAAGAGTCGATAACCGCGTTAATTCGTATTTCGTGGCTGTGCGCCACAAAATATATAGTCGTATTAGGTTTTTGTAGCTGGGAGCAACAGACTTGATAGCCGTATAAACTTTTTTCTGTAGCTGCAAGGCAAAGAGTAAATAACCGCGTTAATTCGTCTTTTGTGGCTGTGCGCCACAGAATATAAAGTCGTATTAGGTTTTTGTAGCTGGGAGCAACAGACGTGATAGCCGTATGAACTGTTCTCTGTAAGTGCAAGCCACAGAGTCAATAACCGCGTTAATTCGTATTTTCTGCTTGTGCACCACAGAAAAGATTGTCGTATTAGGTTTTTGTAGCTGGGAGCAACAGACTTGATAGCCGTATAAACTTTTTCCTGTAGCTGCAAGGCAAAGAGTCAATAACCGCGTTAAACTGTCTTTTGTGGCTGTGCGCCACAGGATATACAGTCGTATTAGGTTTTTGTAGTTGTGAGCAACAGACTTGATAGCCGTGTGATTTTTTTTTTCTGTAACTGCAAGCCGAAAAGTCGATAACCGCGTTAATTCGTATTTCGTGGCTGTGCGCCACAGAATAGATAGTCGTATTAGGTTCTTGTAGCTGGGAGCAACAAACTTGATAGCCGTATGAACTTTTTCCTGTAGCTGCAAGGCAAAGAGTCAATAACCGCGTTAATTTGTCTTTTGTGGCTGTGCGCCACAGAATATAAAGTCGTATTAGGTTTTTGTAGCTGGGAGCAACAGACTTGATAGCCGTATAAGCTTTTTCTGTAGCTGCAAGCCAAAGAGTCGATAACAGCGTTAATTCGTATTTTGTGGCTGTGCGCCACAGAATATATAGTCGTATTAGGTTCTTGTAGCTGTGAGCAACACACTTGGTAGCCGTATAGGCTTTTTTCTGTAGCTGCAAGCCAAAGAGTCGATAACAGCGTTAATTCGTATTTTGTGGCTGTGCGCCACAGAATAGATTGTCGTATTAGGTTTTTGTAGCTGGGAGCAACAGATTTGATAGCCGTATGAACTGTTCTCTGTAAATGCAAGCCAAAGAGTCGATAACCGCGTTAATTCGTATTTCGTGGCTGTGCGCCACAAAATATATAGTCGTATTAGGTTTTTGTAGCTGGGAGCAACAGACTTGATAGCCGTATAAACTTTTTTCTGTAGCTGCAAGGCAAAGAGTAAATAACCGCGTTAATTCGTCTTTTGTGGCTGTGCGCCACAGAATAGATTGTCGTATTAGGTTTTTGTAGCTGGGAGCAACAGATTTGATAGCCGTATGAACTGTTCTCTGTAAATGCAAGCCAAAGAGTCGATAACCGCGTTAATTCGTATTTCGTGGCTGTGCGCCACAAAATAGATAGTCGTGTTAGGTCTTTGTAGCTGGGAGCAACAGACTGGATAGCCGTATGAACTTTTCTCTGTAACTGCAAGCCAAAGAGTCGATAACCGCGTTAATTTGTCTTTTGTGGCTGTGCGCCACAGAATATAAAGTCGTATTAGGTTTTTGTAGCTGGGAGCAACAGACGTGATAGCCGTATGAACTGTTCTCTGTAAGTGCAAGCCACAGAGTCAATAACCGCGTTAATTCGTATTTTCTGCTTGTGCACCACAGAAAAGATTGTCGTATTAGGTTTTTGTAGCTGGGAGCAACATACTTGATAGCCGTATAAACTTTTTTCTGTAGCTGCACGGCAAAGAGTCAATAACCGCGTTAATTTGTCTTTTGTGGCTGTGCGCCACAGAATATAAAGTCGTATTAGGTTTTTGTAGCTGGGAGCAACAGACTTGATAGCCGTATGAACTTTTTTCTGTAGCTGCACGGCAAAGAGTCAATAACCGCGTTAATTTGTCTTTTGTGGCTGTGCGCCACAGAATATAAAGTCGTATTAGGTTTTTGTAGCTGGGAGCAACAAACTTGATAGCCGTATGAACTTTTTTCTGTAGCTGCAAGGCAAAGAGTCGATAACCGCGTTAATTCGTATTTTGTGGCTGTGTGCCACAGAATAGATAATTGTATTGGGTTTTTCTAGCTGGGAGCAACATACTTGATAGCCGTATAAACTTTTTTCTGTAGCTGCAAGGCAAAGAGTCAATAACCGCGTTAATTTGTCTTTTGTGGCTGTGCGCCACAGAATATAAAGTCGTATTAGGTTTTTGTAGCCATGAGCAACTTGATAGCCGTATGAACTGTTTTCTGTAGCTGCAAGGCAAAGAGTCGATAACCGCGTTAATTCGTATTTTGTGGCTGTGCGCCACAGAATAGATTGTCGTATTAGGTTTTTGTAGCTGGGAGCAACATATTTGATAGCCGTATGAACTGTTCTCTGTAGCTGCAAGGCAAAGAGTCGATAACCGCGTTAATTCGTATTTTGTGGCTGTGCGCCACAGAATAGATTGTCGTATCAGGTTTTTGTAGCTGGGAACAACAGACTTGATAGCCGTATTAACTTTTTTCTGTAGCTGCAAAGCAAACAGTCGATAACCGCGTTAACTCGTATTTTGTGGCTGTGCGCCACAGAATAGATAGTCGTATTAGGTTTTTGTAGCTGGGAGCAACATACTTGATAGCCGTATAAACTTTTTCCTGTAGCTGCACGGCAAAGAGTCAATAACCGCGTTAATTTGTCTTTTGTGGCTGTGCGCCACAGAATATAAAGTCGTATTAGGTTTTTGTAGCTGGGAGCAACAGACTTGATAGCCGTATAAACTTTTTTCTGTAGCTGCGAGGCAAAGAGGTAATAACCGCGTTAATTTGTCTTTTGTGGCTGTGCGCCACAGAATATAAAGTCGTATTAGGTTTATGTAGCCATGAGCAACAGACTTGATAGCCGTATAAACTTTTTTCTGTAGCTGCAAGGCAAAGAGTCGATAACCGCGTTAATTCGTATTTTGTGGCTGTGTGCCACAGAATAGATAGTTGTATTGGGTTTTTCTAGCTGGGAGCAACATACTTGATAGCCGTATAAATTTTTTTCCTGTAGCTGCAAGGCAGAGAGTCAATAACCGCGTTAATCTGTCTTTTGTGGCTGTGCGCCACATAATATAAAGTCGTATTAGGTTTTTGTAGCTGGGAGCAACAGACTTGATAGCCGTATAAGTTTTTTTCTGTAGCTGCAAGCCAAAGAGTCGATAACAGCGTTAATTCGTATTTTGTGGCTGTGCGCCACAGAATATATAGTCGTATTAGGTTCTTGTAGCTGTGAGCAACTCACTTGGTAGCCGTATAAGCTTTTTTCTGTAGCTGCAAGCCAAAGAGTCGATAACAGCGTTAATTCGTATTTTGTGGCTGTGCGCACAGAATAGATTGTCGTATTAGGTTTTTGTAGCTGGGAGCAACAGATTTGATAGCCGTATGAACTGTTTACTGTAAATGCAAGTCAAAGAGTCGATAACCGCGTAAATTCGTATTTCGTGACTGTGCGCCACAGAATAGATAGTCGTATTACTTTCTTGTAGCTGGGAGCAACAGACTTGATAGCCGTATGAACTTTTTTTTTGTAGCTGCAAGGCAAAGATTTAATAACCGCGTTAATTCGTCTTTTGTGGCTGTGCGCCACAGAATATTCAGTCGTATTAAGTTCTTGTAGCTGTGAGCAACACACTTGAGAGCCGTATAAGCTTTTTTTCTGTAGCTGCAAGCCACAAAGTCAATAACCGCGTCAATTCGTACTTTGTGGTTGTGCAGAATAGATTGTCGTATTAAGTTTTTGTAGCTGGCAGCAACAGATTTGATAGCCGTATGAACTGTTCTCTGTAACTGCAAGCCAAAGAGTCGATAACCGCGTTAGTTCGTATTTTTTGGCTGTGCGCCACAGAATAGATTGTCGTATTAGGTTTTTGTAGCTGGGAGCAACAGACCTGATAGCCGTGTAAACTTTTTTTCTGTATCTGCAAGCCAAAGAGTCGATAGCCGCGTTAATTCGTATTTTGTGGCTGTGCGCCACAGAATAGATTGTCGTATCAGGTTTTTGTAGCTGGGAACAACAGACTTGATAGCCGTATTAACTTTTTTCTGTAGCTGCAAAGCAAACAGTCGATAACCGCGTTAACTCGTATTTTGTGGCTGTGCGCCACAGAATAGATAGTCGTATTAGGTTTTTGTAGCTGGGAGCAACATACTTGATAGCCGTATAAACTTTTTCCTGTAGCTGCACGGCAAATAGTCAATAACCGCGTTAATTTGTCTTTTGTGGCTGTGCGCCACAGAATATAAAGTCGTATTAGGTTTTTGTAGCTGGGAGCAACAGACTTGATAGCCGTATAAACTTTTTTCTGTAGCTGCGAGGCAAAGAGGTAATAACCGCGTTAATTTGTCTTTTGTGGCTGTGCGCCACAGAATATAAAGTCGTATTAGGTTTATGTAGCCATGAGCAACAGACTTGATAGCCGTATAAACTTTTTTCTGTAGCTGCAAGGCAAAGAGTCGATAACCGCGTTAATTCGTATTTTGTGGCTGTGTGCCACAGAATAGATAGTTGTATTGGGTTTTTCTAGCTGGGAGCAACATACTTGATAGCCGTATAAATTTTTTTCCTGTAGCTGCAAGGCAGAGAGTCAATAACCGCGTTAATCTGTCTTTTGTGGCTGTGCGCCACATAATATAAAGTCGTATTAGGTTTTTGTAGCTGGGAGCAACAGACTTGATAGCCGTATAAGTTTTTTTCTGTAGCTGCAAGCCAAAGAGTCGATAACAGCGTTAATTCGTATTTTGTGGCTGTGCGCCACAGAATATATAGTCGTATTAGGTTCTTGTAGCTGTGAGCAACTCACTTGGTAGCCGTATAAGCTTTTTTCTGTAGCTGCAAGCCAAAGAGTCGATAACAGCGTTAATTCGTATTTTGTGGCTGTGCGCACAGAATAGATTGTCGTATTAGGTTTTTGTAGCTGGGAGCAACAGATTTGATAGCCGTATGAACTGTTTACTGTAAATGCAAGTCAAAGAGTCGATAACCGCGTTAATTTGTCTTTTGTGGCTGTGCGCCACAGAATATAAAGTCGTATTAGGTTTTTGTAGCTGGGAGCAACAGACTTGATAGCCGTATGAACTTTTTTTTTGTAGCTGCAAGGCAAAGATTTAATAACCGCGTTAATTCGTCTTTTGTGGCTGTGCGCCACAGAATATTCAGTCGTATTAAGTTCTTGTAGCTGTGAGCAACACACTTGAGAGCCGTATAAGCTTTTTTTCTGTAGCTGCAAGCCACAAAGTCAATAACCGCGTCAATTCGTACTTTGTGGTTGTGCAGAATAGATTGTCGTATTAAGTTTTTGTAGCTGGCAGCAACAGATTTGATAGCCGTATGAACTGTTCTCTGTAACTGCAAGCCAAAGAGTCGATAACCGCGTTAGTTCGTATTTTTTGGCTGTGCGCCACAGAATAGATTGTCGTATTAGGTTTTTGTAGCTGGGAGCAACAGACCTGATAGCCGTGTAAACTTTTTTTCTGTATCTGCAAGCCAAAGAGTCGATAGCCGCGTTAATTCGTATTTTGTGGCTGTGCGCCACAGAATAGATTGTCGTATCAGGTTTTTGTAGCTGGGAACAACAGACTTGATAGCCGTATTAACTTTTTTCTGTAGCTGCAAAGCAAACAGTCGATAACCGCGTTAACTCGTATTTTGTGGCTGTGCGCCACAGAATAGATAGTCGTATTAGGTTTTTGTAGCTGGGAGCAACATACTTGATAGCCGTATAAACTTTTTCCTGTAGCTGCACGGCAAAGAGTCAATAACCGCGTTAATTTGTCTTTTGTGGCTGTGCGCCACAGAATATAAAGTCGTATTAGGTTTTTGTAGCTGGGAGCAACAGACTTGATAGCCGTATAAACTTTTTTCTGTAGCTGCGAGGCAAAGAGGTAATAACCGCGTTAATTTGTCTTTTGTGGCTGTGCGCCACAGAATATAAAGTCGTATTAGGTTTATGTAGCCATGAGCAACAGACTTGATAGCCGTATAAACTTTTTTCTGTAGCTGCAAGGCAAAGAGTCGATAACCGCGTTAATTCGTATTTTGTGGCTGTGTGCCACAGAATAGATAGTTGTATTGGGTTTTTCTAGCTGGGAGCAACATACTTGATAGCCGTATAAATTTTTTTCCTGTAGCTGCAAGGCAGAGAGTCAATAACCGCGTTAATCTGTCTTTTGTGGCTGTGCGCCACATAATATAAAGTCGTATTAGGTTTTTGTAGCTGGGAGCAACAGACTTGATAGCCGTATAAGTTTTTTTCTGTAGCTGCAAGCCAAAGAGTCGATAACAGCGTTAATTCGTATTTTGTGGCTGTGCGCCACAGAATATATAGTCGTATTAGGTTCTTGTAGCTGTGAGCAACTCACTTGGTAGCCGTATAAGCTTTTTTCTGTAGCTGCAAGCCAAAGAGTCGATAACAGCGTTAATTCGTATTTTGTGGCTGTGCGCACAGAATAGATTGTCGTATTAGGTTTTTGTAGCTGGGAGCAACAGATTTGATAGCCGTATGAACTGTTTACTGTAAATGCAAGTCAAAGAGTCGATAACCGCGTTAATTTGTCTTTTGTGGCTGTGCGCCACAGAATATAAAGTCGTATTAGGTTTTTGTAG
This sequence comes from Litoditis marina, assembly GCA_964036275.1. Taxonomy (NCBI): domain Eukaryota; kingdom Metazoa; phylum Nematoda; class Chromadorea; order Rhabditida; family Rhabditidae; genus Litoditis; species Litoditis marina. Next base: position 13,374 of record CAXIWQ010000184.1, read on the forward strand.
CTGGGAGCAACAGACTTGATAGCCGTATGAACTTTTTTTTTGTAGCTGCAAGGCAAAGATTTAATAACCGCGTTAATTCGTCTTTTGTGGCTGTGCGCCACAGAATATTCAGTCGTATTAAGTTCTTGTAGCTGTGAGCAACACACTTGAGAGCCGTATAAGCTTTTTTTCTGTAGCTGCAAGCCACAAAGTCAATAACCGCGTCAATTCGTACTTTGTGGTTGTGCAGAATAGATTGTCGTATTAAGTTTTTGTAGCTGGCAGCAACAGATTTGATAGCCGTATGAACTGTTCTCTGTAACTGCAAGCCAAAGAGTCGATAACCGCGTTAGTTCGTATTTTTTGGCTGTGCGCCACAGAATAGATTGTCGTATTAGGTTTTTGTAGCTGGGAGCAACAGACCTGATAGCCGTGTAAACTTTTTTTCTGTATCTGCAAGCCAAAGAGTCGATAGCCGCGTTAATTCGTATTTCGTGGCTGTGCGCCACAGAAGAGATAGTCGTATTGAGTTTTTGTAGCTGGGAGCAACAGATTTGATAACCGTATGAACTGTTCTTGGGAGCAAAGACTTGATAGCCGTATATTTTTTTTCTGTAGCTGCAAGGCAAAGAGTCAATAACCGCGTTAATTCGTCTTTTGTGGCTGTGCGCCACAGAATATATAGTCGTGTTAGGTCTTTGTAGCTGGGAGCAACAGACTTGATAGCCGTATGAACTTTTCTCTGTAACTGCAAGCCAACGAGTCGATTACCGCGTTTATTCGTATTTTGTGGCTGTGCGCCACAGAATAGATTGTCGTATTAGGTTTTTGTAGCTGGGAGCAACAGATTAGATAGCCGTATGAACTGTTCTCTGTAGCTGCAAGGCAAAGAGTCGATAACCGCGTTAATTCGTATTTTGTGGCTGTACGCCACAGAATAGATTGTCGTATCAGGTTTTTGTAGCTGGGAGCAAAAGACTTGATAGCCGTATTAACTTTTTTCTGTAGCTGCAAACAGTCGATAACCGCGTTGATTCGTATTTTGTGGCTGTGCGCCACAGAATAGATAGTCGTATTAGGTTTTTGTAGCTGGGAGCAACATACTTGATAGCCGTATAAACTTTTTTCTGTAGCTGCACGGCAAAGAGTCGATAACCGCGTTAATTCGTATTTTGTGGCTGTGCGCCACAGAATAGATAGTCGTATTAGGTTTTTGTAGCTGGGAGCAACATACTTGATAGCCGTGTAAACTTTTTTCTGTAGCTGCACGGCAAAGAGTCAATAACCGCGTTAATTTGTCTTTTGTGGCTGTGCGCCACAGAATATAAAGTCGTATTAGGTTTTTGTAGCTGGGAGCAACAGACTTGATAGCCGTATAAATTTTTTTCTGTAGCTGCAAGGCAAAGAGGTAATAACCGCTTTAATGTGTCTTTTGTGGCTGTGCGCCACAGAATATAAAGTCGTATTAGGTTTTTGTAGCCATGAGCAACAGACTTGATAGCCGTATAAACTTTTTTCTGTAGCTGCAAGGCAAAGAGTCGATAACCGCGTTAATTCGTATTTTGTGGCTGTGTGCCACAGAATAGATAGTTGTATTGGGTTTTTCTAGCTGGGAGCAACATACTTGATAGCCGTATAAACTTTTTTCTGTAGCTGCAAGGCAAAGTGTCAATAACCGCGCTAATTTGTCTTTTGTGGCTGTGCGCCACAGAATGTAAAGTCGTATTAGGTTTTTGTAGCCATGAGCAACTTGATAGCCGTATGAACTGTTCTCTGTAGCTGCAAGGCAAAGAGTCGATAATCGCGTTAATTCGTATTTTGTGGCTGTGCGCCACAGAGTAGATTGTCGTATTAGGTTTTTGTAGCTGGGAGCAACATATTTGATAGCCGTATAAACTGTTCTCTGTAGATGCAAGGCAAAGAGTCGATAACCGCGTTAATTCGTATTTTGTGGCTGTGCGCCACAGAATAGATTGTCGTATCAGGTTTTTGTAGCTGGGAACAACAGACTTGATAGCCGTATTAACTTTTTTTCTGTAGCTGCAAAGCAAACAGTCGATAACCGCGTTAATTCGTATTTTGTGGCTGTGCGCCACAGAATAGATAGTCGTATTAGGTTTTTGTAGCTGGGAGCAACATACTTGATAGCCGTATAAACTTTTTTCTGTAGCTACAAGGCAAAGAGTCGATAACCGCGTTAATTCGTATTTCGTGGCAGTGCGCCACAGAATAGATTGTCGTATTAGGTTTTTGTAGCTGGGAACAACAGACTTGATAGCCGTATTAACTTTTTTCTGTAGCTGCAAAGCAAACAGTCGATAACCGCGTTAATTCGTATTTTGTGGCTGTGCGCCACAGAATAGATAGTCGTATTAGGTTTTTGTAGCTGGGAGCAACATACTTGATAGCCGTATAAACTTTTTTCTGTAGCTGCACGGCAAAGAGTCAATAACCGCGTTAATTTGTCTTTTGTGGCTGTGCGCCACAGAATATAAAGTCGTATTAGGTTTTTGTAGCTGGGAGCAACAGACTTGATAGCCGTATAAACTTTTTTCTGTAGCTGCAAGGCAAAAAGGTAATAACCGCTTTAATTTGTCTTTTGTGGCTGTGCGCCACAGAATATAAAGTTGTATTAGGTTTTTGTAGCCATGAGCAACAGACTTGATAGCCGTATGAACTGTTCTCTGTAGCTGCAAGGCAAAGAGTCGATAACCGCGTTAAATCGTATTTTGTGGCTGTGCGCCACAGAATAGATTGTCGTATCAGGTTTTTGTAGCTGGGAACAACAGACTTGATAGCCGTATAAACTTTTTTCTGTAGCTGTAAGGCAAAGTGTCAATAACCGCGCTAATTTGTCTTTTGTGGCTGTGCGCCACAGAATAGATAGTAGTATTAGGTTTTTGTAGCTGGGAGCAACATACTTGATAGCCGTATAAACTTTTTTCTGTAGCTGCACGGCAAAGAGTCAATAACCGCGTTAATTTGTCTTTTGTGGCTGTGCGCCACAGAATATAAAGTCGTATTAGGTTTTTGTAGCTGGGAGCAACAGACTTGATAGCCGTTTAAATTTTTTTCTGTAGCTGCAAGGCAAAGAGTCAATAACCGCGTTAATCTGTCTTTTGTGGCTGTGCGCCACATAATATAAAGTCGTATTAGGTTTTTGTAGCTGGGAGCAACAGACTTGATAGCCGTATAAACCTTTTTCCCGTAGCTGCAAGCCAATGAGTCGATAACCGCGTTAATTCGTATTTCGTGGCTGTGCGCCACAAAATATATAGTCGTATTAGGTTTTTGTAGCTGGGAGCAACAGACTTGATAGCCGTATAAACTTTTTTCTGTAGCTGCAAGGCAAAGAGTCAATAACCGCGTTAATTCGTCTTTTGTGGCTGTGCGCCACAAAATAGATAGTCGTGTTAGGTCTTTGTAGCTGGGAGCAACAGACTGGATAGCCGTATGAACTTTTCTCTGTGACTGCAAGCCAAAGAGTCGATAACCGCGTTAATTTGTCTTTTGTGGCTGTGCGCCACAGAATATAAAGTCGTATTAGGTTTTTGTAGCTGGGAGCAACAGACGTGATAGCCGTATGAACTGTTCTCTGTAAGTGCAAGCCACAGAGTCAATAACCGCGTTAATTCGTATTTTCTGCTTGTGCACCACAGAAAAGATTGTCGTATTAGGTTTTTGTAGCTGGGAGCAACAGACTTGATAGCCGTATAAACTTTTTCCTGTAGCTGCAAGGCAAAGAGTCAATAACCGCGTTAAACTGTCTTTTGTGGCTGTGCGCCACAGGATATACAGTCGTATTAGGTTTTTGTAGTTGTGAGCAACAGACTTGATAGCCGTGTGATTTTTTTTTTCTGTAACTGCAAGCCGAAAAGTCGATAACCGCGTTAATTCGTATTTCGTGGCTGTGCGCCACAGAATAGATAGTCGTATTAGGTTCTTGTAGCTGGGAGCAACAAACTTGATAGCCGTATGAACTTTTTCCTGTAGCTGCAAGGCAAAGAGTCAATAACCGCGTTAATTTGTCTTTTGTGGCTGTGCGCCACAGAATATAAAGTCGTATTAGGTTTTTGTAGCTGGGAGCAACAGACTTGATAGCCGTATAAGCTTTTTCTGTAGCTGCAAGCCAAAGAGTCGATAACAGCGTTAATTCGTATTTTGTGGCTGTGCGCCACAGAATATATAGTCGTATTAGGTTCTTGTAGCTGTGAGCAACACACTTGGTAGCCGTATAAGCTTTTTTCTGTAGCTGCAAGCCAAAGAGTCGATAACAGCGTTAATTCGTATTTTGTGGCTGTGCGCCACAGAATAGATTGTCGTATTAGGTTTTTGTAGCTGGGAGCAACAGATTTGATAGCCGTATGAACTGTTCTCTGTAAATGCAAGCCAAAGAGTCGATAACCGCGTTAATTCGTATTTCGTGGCTGTGCGCCACAAAATATATAGTCGTATTAGGTTTTTGTAGCTGGGAGCAACAGACTTGATAGCCGTATAAACTTTTTTCTGTAGCTGCAAGGCAAAGAGTAAATAACCGCGTTAATTCGTCTTTTGTGGCTGTGCGCCACAGAATATAAAGTCGTATTAGGTTTTTGTAGCTGGGAGCAACAGACGTGATAGCCGTATGAACTGTTCTCTGTAAGTGCAAGCCACAGAGTCAATAACCGCGTTAATTCGTATTTTCTGCTTGTGCACCACAGAAAAGATTGTCGTATTAGGTTTTTGTAGCTGGGAGCAACAGACTTGATAGCCGTATAAACTTTTTCCTGTAGCTGCAAGGCAAAGAGTCAATAACCGCGTTAAACTGTCTTTTGTGGCTGTGCGCCACAGGATATACAGTCGTATTAGGTTTTTGTAGTTGTGAGCAACAGACTTGATAGCCGTGTGATTTTTTTTTCTGTAACTGCAAGCCGAAAAGTCGATAACCGCGTTAATTCGTATTTCGTGGCTGTGCGCCACAGAATAGATAGTCGTATTAGGTTCTTGTAGCTGGGAGCAACAAACTTGATAGCCGTATGAACTTTTTCCTGTAGCTGCAAGGCAAAGAGTCAATAACCGCGTTAATTTGTCTTTTGTGGCTGTGCGCCACAGAATATAAAGTCGTATTAGGTTTTTGTAGCTGGGAGCAACAGACTTGATAGCCGTATAAGCTTTTTCTGTAGCTGCAAGCCAAAGAGTCGATAACAGCGTTAATTCGTATTTTGTGGCTGTGCGCCACAGAATATATAGTCGTATTAGGTTCTTGTAGCTGTGAGCAACACACTTGGTAGCCGTATAGGCTTTTTTCTGTAGCTGCAAGCCAAAGAGTCGATAACAGCGTTAATTCGTATTTTGTGGCTGTGCGCCACAGAATAGATTGTCGTATTAGGTTTTTGTAGCTGGGAGCAACAGATTTGATAGCCGTATGAACTGTTCTCTGTAAATGCAAGCCAAAGAGTCGATAACCGCGTTAATTCGTATTTCGTGGCTGTGCGCCACAAAATATATAGTCGTATTAGGTTTTTGTAGCTGGGAGCAACAGACTTGATAGCCGTATAAACTTTTTTCTGTAGCTGCAAGGCAAAGAGTAAATAACCGCGTTAATTCGTCTTTTGTGGCTGTGCGCCACAGAATAGATTGTCGTATTAGGTTTTTGTAGCTGGGAGCAACAGATTTGATAGCCGTATGAACTGTTCTCTGTAAATGCAAGCCAAAGAGTCGATAACCGCGTTAATTCGTATTTCGTGGCTGTGCGCCACAAAATAGATAGTCGTGTTAGGTCTTTGTAGCTGGGAGCAACAGACTGGATAGCCGTATGAACTTTTCTCTGTAACTGCAAGCCAAAGAGTCGATAACCGCGTTAATTTGTCTTTTGTGGCTGTGCGCCACAGAATATAAAGTCGTATTAGGTTTTTGTAGCTGGGAGCAACAGACGTGATAGCCGTATGAACTGTTCTCTGTAAGTGCAAGCCACAGAGTCAATAACCGCGTTAATTCGTATTTTCTGCTTGTGCACCACAGAAAAGATTGTCGTATTAGGTTTTTGTAGCTGGGAGCAACATACTTGATAGCCGTATAAACTTTTTTCTGTAGCTGCACGGCAAAGAGTCAATAACCGCGTTAATTTGTCTTTTGTGGCTGTGCGCCACAGAATATAAAGTCGTATTAGGTTTTTGTAGCTGGGAGCAACAGACTTGATAGCCGTTTAAATTTTTTTCTGTAGCTGCAAGGCAAAGAGTCAATAACCGCGTTAATCTGTCTTTTGTGGCTGTGCGCCACATAATATAAAGTCGTATTAGGTTTTTGTAGCTGGGAGCAACAGACTTGATAGCCGTATAAACCTTTTTCCCGTAGCTGCAAGCCAATGAGTCGATAACCGCGTTAATTCGTATTTCGTGGCTGTGCGCCACAAAATATATAGTCGTATTAGGTTTTTGTAGCTGGGAGCAACAGACTTGATAGCCGTATAAACTTTTTTCTGTAGCTGCAAGGCAAAGAGTCAATAACCGCGTTAATTCGTCTTTTGTGGCTGTGCGCCACAAAATAGATAGTCGTGTTAGGTCTTTGTAGCTGGGAGCAACAGACTGGATAGCCGTATGAACTTTTCTCTGTGACTGCAAGCCAAAGAGTCGATAACCGCGTTAATTTGTCTTTTGTGGCTGTGCGCCACAGAATATAAAGTCGTATTAGGTTTTTGTAGCTGGGAGCAACAGACGTGATAGCCGTATGAACTGTTCTCTGTAAGTGCAAGCCACAGAGTCAATAACCGCGTTAATTCGTATTTTCTGCTTGTGCACCACAGAAAAGATTGTCGTATTAGGTTTTTGTAGCTGGGAGCAACAGACTTGATAGCCGTATAAACTTTTTCCTGTAGCTGCAAGGCAAAGAGTCAATAACCGCGTTAAACTGTCTTTTGTGGCTGTGCGCCACAGGATATACAGTCGTATTAGGTTTTTGTAGTTGTGAGCAACAGACTTGATAGCCGTGTGATTTTTTTTTTCTGTAACTGCAAGCCGAAAAGTCGATAACCGCGTTAATTCGTATTTCGTGGCTGTGCGCCACAGAATAGATAGTCGTATTAGGTTCTTGTAGCTGGGAGCAACAAACTTGATAGCCGTATGAACTTTTTCCTGTAGCTGCAAGGCAAAGAGTCAATAACCGCGTTAATTTGTCTTTTGTGGCTGTGCGCCACAGAATATAAAGTCGTATTAGGTTTTTGTAGCTGGGAGCAACAGACTTGATAGCCGTATAAGCTTTTTCTGTAGCTGCAAGCCAAAGAGTCGATAACAGCGTTAATTCGTATTTTGTGGCTGTGCGCCACAGAATATATAGTCGTATTAGGTTCTTGTAGCTGTGAGCAACACACTTGGTAGCCGTATAAGCTTTTTTCTGTAGCTGCAAGCCAAAGAGTCGATAACAGCGTTAATTCGTATTTTGTGGCTGTGCGCCACAGAATAGATTGTCGTATTAGGTTTTTGTAGCTGGGAGCAACAGATTTGATAGCCGTATGAACTGTTCTCTGTAAATGCAAGCCAAAGAGTCGATAACCGCGTTAATTCGTATTTCGTGGCTGTGCGCCACAAAATATATAGTCGTATTAGGTTTTTGTAGCTGGGAGCAACAGACTTGATAGCCGTATAAACTTTTTTCTGTAGCTGCAAGGCAAAGAGTCAATAACCGCGTTAATTCGTCTTTTGTGGCTGTGCGCCACAAAATAGATAGTCGTGTTAGGTCTTTGTAGCTGGGAGCAACAGACTGGATAGCCGTATGAACTTTTCTCTGTAACTGCAAGCCAAAGAGTCGATAACCGCGTTAATTTGTCTTTTGTGGCTGTGCGCCACAGAATATAAAGTCGTATTAGGTTTTTGTAGCTGGGAGCAACAGACGTGATAGCCGTATGAACTGTTCTCTGTAAGTGCAAGCCACAGAGTCAATAACCGCGTTAATTCGTATCTTCTGCTTGTGCACCACAGAAAAGATTGTCGTATTAGGTTTTTGTAGCTGGGAGCAACAGACTTGATAGCCGTATAAACTTTTTCCTGTAGCTGCAAGGCAAAGAGTCAATAACCGCGTTAAACTGTCTTTTGTGGCTGTGCGCCACAGGATATACAGTCGTATTAGGTTTTTGTAGTTGTGAGCAACAGACTTGATAGCCGTGTGATTTTTTTTTTCTGTAACTGCAAGCCGAAAAGTCGATAACCGCGTTAATTCGTATTTCGTGGCTGTGCGCCACAGAATAAATAGTCGTATTAGGCTCTTGTAGCTGGGAGCAACAAACTTGATAGCCGTATGAACTTTTTCCTGTAGCTGCAAGGCAAAGAGTCAATAACCGCGTTAATTCGTATTTTGTGGCTGTGCGCCACAGAATATATAGTCGTATTAGGTTCTTGTAGCTGTGAGCAACACACTTGGTAGCCGTATAAGCTTTTTTCTGTAGCTGCAAGCCAAAGAGTCGATAACAGCGTTAATTCGTATTTTGTGGCTGTGCGCCACAGAATAGATTGTCGTATTAGGTTTTTGTAGCTGGGAGCAACAGATTTGATAGCCGTATGAACTGTTCTCTGTAAATGCAAGCCAAAGAGTCAATAACCGCGTTAATTCGTATTTTGTGGCTGTGCGCCACAGAATATAAAGTCGTATTAGGTTTTTGTAGCTGGGAGCAACAGACTTGATAGCCGTATAAGCTTTTTCTGTAGCTGCAAGCCAAAGAGTCGATAACAGCGTTAATTCGTATTTTGTGGCTGTGCGCCACAGAATATATAGTCGTATTAGGTTCTTGTAGCTGTGAGCAACACACTTGGTAGCCGTATAAGCTTTTTTCTGTAGCTGCAAGCCAAAGAGTCGATAACAGCGTTAATTCGTATTTTGTGGCTGTGCGCCACAGAATAGATTGTCGTATTAGGTTTTTGTAGCTGGGAGCAACAGATTTGATAGCCGTATGAACTGTTCTCTGTAAATGCAAGCCAAAGAGTCGATAACCGCGTAAATTCGTATTTCGTGGCTGTGCGCCACAGAATAGATAGTCGTATTACTTTCTTGTAGCTGGGAGCAACAGACTTGATAGCCGTATAAATTTTTTTCTGTAGCTGCAAGGCAAAGAGGTAATAATCGCGTTAATTTGTCTTTTGTGGCTGTGCGCCACAGAATATAAAGTCGTATTAGGTTTTTGTAGCCATGAGCAACAGACTTGATAGCCGTATAAACTTTTTTCTGTAGCTGCAAGCCAAAGAGTCGATAACAGCGTTAATTCGTATTTTGTGGCTGTGCGCCACAGAATATATAGTCGTATTAGGTTCTTGTAGCTGTGAGCAACACACTTGGTAGCCGTATAAGCTTTTTTCTGTAGCTGCAAGGCAAAGAGTCAATAACCGCGTTAATTTGTCTTTTGTGGCTGTGCGCCACAGAATATAAAGTCGTATTAGGTTTTTGTAGCTGGGAGCAACAGACTTGATAGCCGTATAAGCTTTTTCTGTAGCTGCAAGCCAAAGAGTCGATAACAGCGTTAATTCGTATTTTGTGGCTGTGCGCCACAGAATATATAGTCGTATTAGGTTCTTGTAGCTGTGAGCAACACACTTGGTAGCCGTATAAGCTTTTTTTCTGTAGCTGCAAGCCAAAGAGTCGATAACAGCGTTAATTCGTATTTTGTGGCTGTGCGCCACAGAATATATAGTCGTATTAGGTTCTTGTAGCTGTGAGCAACACACTTGGTAGCCGTATAAGCTTTTTTCTGTAGCTGCAAGCCAAAGAGTCGATAACAGCGTTAATTCGTATTTTGTGGCTGTGCGCCACAGAATAGATTGTCGTATTAGGCTGCGTTCACACTACGTGCACCCAGATGCAGCGGCCTCGCAACCTGGGGGCTCGCCTACTAAAAACATGATTATCGATTGAGCCGCCGCATCCAGGTGCGGCGGCTCGTGCACCCAGGTGCATTTAGGAGGTTCATACTTATTTTGCAGCGGCCGCTCACTTTTGCCGCCGGTTTGGGATATTTTTGCATCCAACTCAAGAAGCCGCTGCCTTTGCTTGCAATCAAAGGCAGCGGCCACTTCCGTGCTTGCATTTTCTTTGTAACTTGAGTTTATTTGTTGTTCTGTTCCCATTGTGCATTTTTAATAAAGTTCTGTCAGGTGTTTGGAACAATATCATCAGTGAGCAGCAATTTTATAGTGGAAATACCGGTGTGCAACCGTCAGAGCTATTATTTTTCATAAATTCACAATAAAATATCGCGCGCGCGTGCACGCGACGCGACAGTTTTATTTAAAGTGGATGAAATCGTACCAAATTTAGCGTACGAGTGTAGTAGTATCTGATAACGTAAAATACAATTCATATTTCTGAGAGAACGCGCGCGCTATTGCGCGCTATAATGTTTGAATTTTGCTCAAGTTTGAGAAAATCGTAACGGCCTCCAAGTAGGTTCATACTTCTCGACAGCAAGAAGCAGCGGCTTTCAGCTTTCAGATCCGGATGCAGCGGCTTTTGACTGAAATGCAGCCTTTGCTATTTTTGGCCGCTGCATCCAGATGCAGCGGCTCGAGTTGGAGGCGCGAAGTGTGAACGCAGCCTTAGGTTTTTGTAGCTGGGAGCAACAGATTTGATAGCCGTATGAACTGTTCTCTGTAAATGCAAGCCAAAGAGTCGATAACCGCGTTAATTCGTATTTCGTGGCTGTGCGCCACAAAATATATAGTCGTATTAGGTTTTTGTAGCTGGGAGCAACAGACTTGATAGCCGTATAAACTTTTTTCTGTAGCTGCAAGGCAAAGAGTCAATAACCGCGTTAATTCGTCTTTTGTGGCTGTGCGCCACAAAATAGATAGTCGTGTTAGGTCTTTGTAGCTGGGAGCAACAGACTGGATAGCCGTATGAACTTTTCTCTGTAACTGCAAGCCAAAGAGTCGATAACCGCGTTAATTTGTCTTTTGTGGCTGTGCGCCACAGAATATAAAGTCGTATTAGGTTTTTGTAGCTGGGAGCAACAGACGTGATAGCCGTATGAACTGTTCTCTGTAAGTGCAAGCCACAGAGTCAATAACCGCGTTAATTCGTATTTTCTGCTTGTGCACCACAGAAAAGATTGTCGTATTAGGTTTTTGTAGCTGGGAGCAACAGACTTGATAGCCGTATAAACTTTTTCCTGTAGCTGCAAGGCAAAGAGTCAATAACCGCGTTAAACTGTCTTTTGTGGCTGTGCGCCACAGGATATACAGTCGTATTAGGTTTTTGTAGTTGTGAGCAACAGACTTGATAGCCGTGTGATTTTTTTTTTCTGTAACTGCAAGCCGAAAAGTCGATAACCGCGTTAATTCGTATTTCGTGGCTGTGCGCCACAGAATAAATAGTCGTATTAGGCTCTTGTAGCTGGGAGCAACAAACTTGATAGCCGTATGAACTTTTTCCTGTAGCTGCAAGGCAAAGAGTCAATAACCGCGTTAATTTGTCTTTTGTGGCTGTGCGCCACAGAATATAAAGTCGTATTAGGTTTTTGTAGCTGGGAGCAACAGACTTGATAGCCGTATAAGCTTTTTCTGTAGCTGCAAGCCAAAGAGTCGATAACAGCGTTAATTCGTATTTTGTGGCTGTGCGCCACAGAATATATAGTCGTATTAGGTTCTTGTAGCTGTGAGCAACACACTTGGTAGCCGTATAAGCTTTCTTCTGTAGCTGCAAGCCAAAGAGTCGATAACAGCGTTAATTCGTATTTTGTGGCTGTGCGCCACAGAATAGATTGTCGTATTAGGTTTTTGTAGCTGGGAGCAACAGATTTGATAGCCGTATGAACTGTTCTCTGTAAATGCAAGCCAAAGAGTCGATAACCGCGTAAATTCGTATTTCGTGGCTGTGCGCCACAGAATAGATAGTCGTATTACTTTCTTGTAGCTGGGAGCAACAGACTTGATAGCCGTATAAATTTTTTTCTGTAGCTGCAAGGCAAAGAGGTAATAATCGCGTTAATTTGTCTTTTGTGGCTGTGCGCCACAGAATATAAAGTCGTATTAGGTTTTTGTAGCCATGAGCAACAGACTTGATAGCCGTATAAACTTTTTTCTGTAGCTGCAAGCCAAAGAGTCGATAACCGCGTAAATTCGTATTTCGTGGCTGTGCGCCACAGAATATAAAGTCGTATTAGGTTTTTGTAGCTGGGAGCAACAGACTTGATAGCCGTATAAGCTTTTTCTGTAGCTGCAAGCCAAAGAGTCGATAACAGCGTTAATTCGTATTTTGTGGCTGTGCGCCACAGAATATATAGTCGTATTAGGTTCTTGTAGCTGTGAGCAACACACTTGGTAGCCGTATAAGCTTTTTTCTGTAGCTGCAAGCCAAAGAGTCGATAACAGCGTTAATTCGTATTTTGTGGCTGTGCGCCACAGAATAGATTGTCGTATTAGGTTTTTGTAGCTGGGAGCAACAGATTTGATAGCCGTATGAACTGTTCTCTGTAAATGCAAGCCAAAGAGTCGATAACCGCGTAAATTCGTATTTCGTGGCTGTGCGCCACAGAATAGATAGTCGTATTACTTTCTTGTAGCTGGGAGCAACAGACTTGATAGCCGTATAAATTTTTTTCTGTAGCTGCAAGGCAAAGAGGTAATAATCGCGTTAATTTGTCTTTTGTGGCTGTGCGCCACAGAATATAAAGTCGTATTAGGTTTTTGTAGCCATGAGCAACAGACTTGATAGCCGTATAAACTTTTTTCTGTAGCTGCAAGCCAAAGAGTCGATAACAGCGTTAATTCGTATTTTGTGGCTGTGCGCCACAGAATATATAGTCGTATTAGGTTCTTGTAGCTGTGAGCAACACACTTGGTAGCCGTATAAGCTTTTTTCTGTAGCTGCAAGGCAAAGAGTCAATAACCGCGTTAATTTGTCTTTTGTGGCTGTGCGCCACAGAATATAAAGTCGTATTAGGTTTTTGTAGCTGGGAGCAACAGACTTGATAGCCGTATAAGCTTTTTCTGTAGCTGCAAGCCAAAGAGTCGATAACAGCGTTAATTCGTATTTTGTGGCTGTGCGCCACAGAATATATAGTCGTATTAGGTTCTTGTAGCTGTGAGCAACACACTTGGTAGCCGTATAAGCTTTTTTTCTGTAGCTGCAAGCCAAAGAGTCGATAACAGCGTTAATTCGTATTTTGTGGCTGTGCGCCACAGAATAGATTGTCGTATTAGGTTTTTGTAGCTGGGAGCAACAGATTTGATAGCCGTATGAACTGTTCTCTGTAAATGCAAGCCAAAGAGTCGATAACCGCGTAAATTCGTATTTCGTGGCTGTGCGCCACAGAATATAAAGTCGTATTAGGTTTTTGTAGCTGGGAGCAACAGACTTGGTAGCCGTATATACTTTTTTCTGTAGCTGCAAGCCAAAGAGTCGATAACAGCGTTAGTTCGTATTTTGTGGCTGTGCGCCACAGAATAGATTGTCGTATTAGGTTTTTGTAGCTGGGAGCAACAGATTTGATAGCCGTATGAACTGTTCTCTGTAAATGCAAGCCAAAGAGTCGATAACCGCGTAAATTCGTATTTCGTGGCTGTGCGCCACAGAATAGATAGTCGTATTAGGTTCTTGTAGCTGGGAGCAACAAACTTGATAGCCGTATGAACTTTTTCCTGTAGCTGCAAGGCAAAGAGTCAATAACCGCGTTAATTTGTCTTTTGTGGCTGTGCGCCACAGAATATAAAGTCGTATTAGGTTTTTGTAGCTGGGAGCAACAGACTTGATAGCCGTATAAGCTTTTTCTGTAGCTGCAAGCCAAAGAGTCGATAACAGCGTTAATTCGTATTTTGTGGCTGTGCGCCACAGAATATATAGTCGTATTAGGTTCTTGTAGCTGTGAGCAACACACTTGGTAGCCGTATAAGCTTTTTTCTGTAGCTGCAAGCCAAAGAGTCGATAACAGCGTTAATTCGTATTTTGTGGCTGTGCGCCACAGAATAGATTGTCGTATTAGGTTTTTGTAGCTGGGAGCAACAGATTTGATAGCCGTATGAACTGTTCTCTGTAAATGCAAGCCAAAGAGTCGATAACCGCGTAAATTCGTATTTCGTGGCTGTGCGCCACAGAATAGATAGTCGTATTACTTTCTTGTAGCTGGGAGCAACAGACTTGATAGCCGTATAAACTTTTTTCTGTAGCTGCAAGGCAAAGAGGTAATAATCGCGTTAATTTGTCTTTTGTGGCTGTGCGCCACAGAATATAAAGTCGTATTAGGTTTTTTTAGCCATGAGCAACAGACTTGATAGCCGTATAAACTTTTTTCTGTAGCTGCAAGGCAAAGAGTCAATAACCGCGTTAATTTGTCTTTTGTGGCTGTGCGCCACAGAATATAAAGTCGTATTAGGTTTTTATAGCTGGGAGCAACAGACTTGATAGCCGTATAAGCTTTTTCTGTAGCTGCAAGCCAAAGAGTCGATAACAGCGTTAATTCGTATTTTGTGGCTGTGCGCCACAGAATATATAGTCGTATTAGGTTCTTGTAGCTGTGAGCAACACACTTGGTAGCCGTATAAGCTTTTTTTCTGTAGCTGCAAGCCAAAGAGTCGATAACAGCGTTAATTCGTATTTTGTGGCTGTGCGCCACAGAATATAAAGTCGTATTAGGTTTTTGTAGCTGGGAGCAACAGACTTGATAGCCGTATAAGCTTTTTCTGTAGCTGCAAGCCAAAGAGTCGATAACAGCGTTAATTTGTATTTTGTGGCTGTGCGCCACAGAATATATAGTCGTATTAGGTTCTTGTAGCTGTGAGCAACACACTTGGTAGCCGTATAAGCTTTTTTCTGTAGCTGCAAGCCAAAGAGTCGATAACAGCGTTAATTCGTATTTTGTGGCTGTGCGCCACAGAATAGATTGTCGTATTAGGTTTTTGTAGCTGGGAGCAACAGATTTGATAGCCGTATGAACTTTTTCCTGTAGCTGCAAGGCAAAGAGTCAATAACCGCGTTAATTTATCTTTTGTGGCTGTGCGCCACAGAATATAAAGTCGTATTAGGTTTTTGTAGCTGGGAGCAACAGACTTGATAGCCGTATAAGCTTTTTCTGTAGCTGCAAGCCAAAGAGTCGATAACAGCGTTAATTCGTATTTTGTGGCTGTGCGCCACAGAATATATAGTCGTATTAGGTTCTTGTAGCTGTGAGCAACACACTTGGTAGCCGTATAAGCTTTTTTCTGTAGCTGCAAGCCAAAGAGTCGATAACAGCGTTAATTCGTATTTTGTGGCTGTGCGCCACAGAATAGATTGTCGTATTAGGTTTTTGTAGCTGGGAGCAACAGACGTGATAGCCGTATGAACTGTTCTCTGTAAGTGCAAGCCACAGAGTCAATAACCGCGTTAATTCGTATTTTCTGCTTGTGCACCACAGAAAAGATTGTCGTATTAGGTTTTTGTAGCTGGGAGCAACAGACTTGATAGCCGTATAAACTTTTTCCTGTAGCTGCAAGGCAAAGAGTCAATAACCGGGTTAAACTGTCTTTTGTGGCTGTGCGCCACAGGATATACAGTCGTATTAGGTTTTTGTAGTTGTGAGCAACAGACTTGATAGCCGTGTGATTTTTTTTTCTGTAACTGCAAGCCGAAAAGTCGATAACCGCGTTAATTCGTATTTCGTGGCTGTGCGCCACAGAATAGATAGTCGTATTAGGTTCTTGTAGCTGGGAGCAACAAACTTGATAGCCGTATGAACTTTTTCCTGTAGCTGCAAGGCAAAGAGTCAATAACCGCGTTAATTTGTCTTTTGTGGCTGTGCGCCACAGAATATAAAGTCGTATTAGGTTTTTGTAGCTGGGAGCAACAGACTTGATAGCCGTATAAGCTTTTTCTGTAGCTGCAAGCCAAAGAGTCGATAACAGCGTTAATTCGTATTTTGTGGCTGTGCGCCACAGAATACATAGTCGTATTAGGTTCTTGTAGCTGTGAGCAACACACTTGGTAGCCGTATAAGCTTTTTTCTGTAGCTGCAAGCCAAAGAGTCGATAACAGCGTTAATTCGTATTTTGTGGCTGTGCGCCACAGAATAGATTGTCGTATTAGGTTTTTGTAGCTGGGAGCAACAGATTTGATAGCCGTATGAACTGTTCTCTGTAAATGCAAGCCAAAGAGTCGATAACCGCGTTAATTCGTATTTCGTGGCTGTGCGCCACAAAATATATAGTCGTATTAGGTTTTTGTAGCTGGGAGCAACAGACTTGATAGCCGTATAAACTTTTTTCTGTAGCTGCAAGGCAAAGAGTCAATAACCGCGTTAATTCGTCTTTTGTGGCTGTGCGCCACAAAATAGATAGTCGTGTTAGGTCTTTGTAGCTGGGAGCAACAGACTGGATAGCCGTATGAACTTTTCTCTGTAACTGCAAGCCAAAGAGTCGATAACCGCGTTAATTTGTCTTTTGTGGCTGTGCGCCACAGAATATAAAGTCGTATTAGGTTTTTGTAGCTGGGAGCAACAGACGTGATAGCCGTATGAACTGTTCTCTGTAAGTGCAAGCCACAGAGTCAATAACCGCGTTAATTCGTATTTTCTGCTTGTGCACCACAGAAAAGATTGTCGTATTAGGTTTTTGTAGCTGGGAGCAACAGACTTGATAGCCGTATAAACTTTTTCCTGTAGCTGCAAGGCAAAGAGTCAATAACCGCGTTAAACTGTCTTTTGTGGCTGTGCGCCACAGGATATACAGTCGTATTAGGTTTTTGTAGTTGTGAGCAACAGACTTGATAGCCGTGTGATTTTTTTTTCTGTAACTGCAAGCCGAAAAGTCGATAACCGCGTTAATTCGTATTTCGTGGCTGTGCGCCACAGAATAAATAGTCGTATTAGGTTCTTGTAGCTGGGAGCAACAAACTTGATAGCCGTATGAACTTTTTCCTGTAGCTGCAAGGCAAAGAGTCAATAACCGCGTTAATTTGTCTTTTGTGGCTGTGCGCCACAGAATATAAAGTCGTATTAGGTTTTTGTAGCTGGGAGCAACAGACTTGATAGCCGTATAAGCTTTTTTCTGTAGCTGCAAGCCAAAGAGTCGATAACAGCGTTAATTCGTATTTTGTGGCTGTGCGCCACAGAATAGATTGTCGTATTAGGTTTTTGTAGCTGGGAGCAACAGATTTGATAGCCGTATGAACTGTTCTCTGTAAATGCAAGCCAAAGAGTCGATAACCGCGTAAATTCGTATTTCGTGGCTGTGCGCCACAGAATAGATAGTCGTATTACTTTCTTGTAGCTGGGAGCAACAGACTTGATAGCCGTATAAATTTTTTTCTGTAGCTGCAAGGCAAAGAGGTAATAATCGCGTTAATTTGTCTTTTGTGGCTGTGCGCCACAGAATATAAAGTCGTATTAGGTTTTTGTAGCCATGAGCAACAGACTTGATAGCCGTATAAACTTTTTTCTGTAGCTGCAAGCCAAAGAGTCGATAACAGCGTTAATTCGTATTTTGTGGCTGTGCGCCACAGAATATATAGTCGTATTAGGTTCTTGTAGCTGTGAGCAACACACTTGGTAGCCGTATAAGCTTTTTTCTGTAGCTGCAAGGCAAAGAGTCAATAACCGCGTTAATTTGTCTTTTGTGGCTGTGCGCCACAGAATATAAAGTCGTATTAGGTTTTTGTAGCTGGGAGCAACAGACTTGATAGCCGTATAAGCTTTTTCTGTAGCTGCAAGCCAAAGAGTCGATAACAGCGTTAATTCGTATTTTGTGGCTGTGCGCCACAGAATATATAGTCGTATTAGGTTCTTGTAGCTGTGAGCAACACACTTGGTAGCCGTATAAGCTTTTTTTCTGTAGCTGCAAGCCAAAGAGTCGATAACAGCGTTAATTCGTATTTTGTGGCTGTGCGCCACAGAATAGATTGTCGTATTAGGTTTTTGTAGCTGGGAGCAACAGATTTGATAGCCGTATGAACTGTTCTCTGTAAATGCAAGCCAAAGAGTCGATAACCGCGTAAATTCGTATTTCGTGGCTGTGCGCCACAGAATATAAAGTCGTATTAGGTTTTTGTAGCTGGGAGCAACAGACTTGGTAGCCGTATATACTTTTTTCTGTAGCTGCAAGCCAAAGAGTCGATAACAGCGTTAGTTCGTATTTTGTGGCTGTGCGCCACAGAATAGATTGTCGTATTAGGTTTTTGTAGCTGGGAGCAACAGATTTGATAGCCGTATGAACTGTTCTCTGTAAATGCAAGCCAAAGAGTCGATAACCGCGTAAATTCGTATTTCGTGGCTGTGCGCCACAGAATAGATAGTCGTATTAGGTTCTTGTAGCTGGGAGCAACAAACTTGATAGCCGTATGAACTTTTTCCTGTAGCTGCAAGGCAAAGAGTCAATAACCGCGTTAATTTGTCTTTTGTGGCTGTGCGCCACAGAATATAAAGTCGTATTAGGTTTTTGTAGCTGGGAGCAACAGACTTGATAGCCGTATAAGCTTTTTCTGTAGCTGCAAGCCAAAGAGTCGATAACAGCGTTAATTCGTATTTTGTGGCTGTGCGCCACAGAATATATAGTCGTATTAGGTTCTTGTAGCTGTGAGCAACACACTTGGTAGCCGTATAAGCTTTTTTCTGTAGCTGCAAGCCAAAGAGTCGATAACAGCGTTAATTCGTATTTTGTGGCTGTGCGCCACAGAATAGATTGTCGTATTAGGTTTTTGTAGCTGGGAGCAACAGATTTGATAGCCGTATGAACTGTTCTCTGTAAATGCAAGCCAAAGAGTCGATAACCGCGTAAATTCGTATTTCGTGGCTGTGCGCCACAGAATAGATAGTCGTATTACTTTCTTGTAGCTGGGAGCAACAGACTTGATAGCCGTATAAACTTTTTTCTGTAGCTGCAAGGCAAAGAGGTAATAATCGCGTTAATTTGTCTTTTGTGGCTGTGCGCCACAGAATATAAAGTCGTATTAGGTTTTTTTAGCCATGAGCAACAGACTTGATAGCCGTATAAACTTTTTTCTGTAGCTGCAAGGCAAAGAGTCAATAACCGCGTTAATTTGTCTTTTGTGGCTGTGCGCCACAGAATATAAAGTCGTATTAGGTTTTTGTAGCTGGGAGCAACAGACTTGATAGCCGTATAAGCTTTTTCTGTAGCTGCAAGCCAAAGAGTCGATAACAGCGTTAATTCGTATTTTGTGGCTGTGCGCCACAGAATATATAGTCGTATTAGGTTCTTGTAGCTGTGAGCAACACACTTGGTAGCCGTATAAGCTTTTTTTCTGTAGCTGCAAGCCAAAGAGTCGATAACAGCGTTAATTCGTATTTTGTGGCTGTGCGCCACAGAATATAAAGTCGTATTAGGTTTTTGTAGCTGGGAGCAACAGACTTGATAGCCGTATAAGCTTTTTCTGTAGCTGCAAGCCAAAGAGTCGATAACAGCGTTAATTTGTATTTTGTGGCTGTGCGCCACAGAATATATAGTAGTATTAGGTTCTTGTAGCTGTGAGCAACACACTTGGTAGCCGTATAAGCTTTTTTCTGTAGCTGCAAGCCAAAGAGTCGATAACAGCGTTAATTCGTATTTTGTGGCTGTGCGCCACAGAATAGATTGTCGTATTAGGTTTTTGTAGCTGGGAGCAACAGATTTGATAGCCGTATGAACTTTTTCCTGTAGCTGCAAGGCAAAGAGTCAATAACCGCGTTAATTTATCTTTTGTGGCTGTGCGCCACAGAATATAAAGTCGTATTAGGTTTTTGTAGCTGGGAGCAACAGACTTGATAGCCGTATAAGCTTTTTCTGTAGCTGCAAGCCAAAGAGTCGATAACAGCGTTAATTCGTATTTTGTGGCTGTGCGCCACAGAATATATAGTCGTATTAGGTTCTTGTAGCTGTGAGCAACACACTTGGTAGCCGTATAAGCTTTTTTCTGTAGCTGCAAGCCAAAGAGTCGATAACAGCGTTAATTCGTATTTTGTGGCTGTGCGCCACAGAATAGATTGTCGTATTAGGTTTTTGTAGCTGGGAGCAACAGACGTGATAGCCGTATGAACTGTTCTCTGTAAGTGCAAGCCACAGAGTCAATAACCGCGTTAATTCGTATTTTCTGCTTGTGCACCACAGAAAAGATTGTCGTATTAGGTTTTTGTAGCTGGGAGCAACAGACTTGATAGCCGTATAAACTTTTTCCTGTAGCTGCAAGGCAAAGAGTCAATAACCGGGTTAAACTGTCTTTTGTGGCTGTGCGCCACAGGATATACAGTCGTATTAGGTTTTTGTAGTTGTGAGCAACAGACTTGATAGCCGTGTGATTTTTTTTTCTGTAACTGCAAGCCGAAAAGTCGATAACCGCGTTAATTCGTATTTCGTGGCTGTGCGCCACAGAATAGATAGTCGTATTAGGTTCTTGTAGCTGGGAGCAACAAACTTGATAGCCGTATGAACTTTTTCCTGTAGCTGCAAGGCAAAGAGTCAATAACCGCGTTAATTTGTCTTTTGTGGCTGTGCGCCACAGAATATAAAGTCGTATTAGGTTTTTGTAGCTGGGAGCAACAGACTTGATAGCCGTATAAGCTTTTTCTGTAGCTGCAAGCCAAAGAGTCGATAACAGCGTTAATTCGTATTTTGTGGCTGTGCGCCACAGAATACATAGTCGTATTAGGTTCTTGTAGCTGTGAGCAACACACTTGGTAGCCGTATAAGCTTTTTTCTGTAGCTGCAAGCCAAAGAGTCGATAACAGCGTTAATTCGTATTTTGTGGCTGTGCGCCACAGAATAGATTGTCGTATTAGGTTTTTGTAGCTGGGAGCAACAGATTTGATAGCCGTATGAACTGTTCTCTGTAAATGCAAGCCAAAGAGTCGATAACCGCGTTAATTCGTATTTCGTGGCTGTGCGCCACAAAATATATAGTCGTATTAGGTTTTTGTAGCTGGGAGCAACAGACTTGATAGCCGTATAAACTTTTTTCTGTAGCTGCAAGGCAAAGAGTCAATAACCGCGTTAATTCGTCTTTTGTGGCTGTGCGCCACAAAATAGATAGTCGTGTTAGGTCTTTGTAGCTGGGAGCAACAGACTGGATAGCCGTATGAACTTTTCTCTGTAACTGCAAGCCAAAGAGTCGATAACCGCGTTAATTTGTCTTTTGTGGCTGTGCGCCACAGAATATAAAGTCGTATTAGGTTTTTGTAGCTGGGAGCAACAGACGTGATAGCCGTATGAACTGTTCTCTGTAAGTGCAAGCCACAGAGTCAATAACCGCGTTAATTCGTATTTTCTGCTTGTGCACCACAGAAAAGATTGTCGTATTAGGTTTTTGTAGCTGGGAGCAACAGACTTGATAGCCGTATAAACGTTTTCCTGTAGCTGCAAGGCAAAGAGTCAATAACCGCGTTAAACTGTCTTTTGTGGCTGTGCGCCACAGGATATACAGTCGTATTAGGTTTTTGTAGTTGTGAGCAACAGACTTGATAGCCGTGTGATTTTTTTTTCTGTAACTGCAAGCCGAAAAGTCGATAACCGCGTTAATTCGTATTTCGTGGCTGTGCGCCACAGAATAAATAGTCGTATTAGGTTCTTGTAGCTGGGAGCAACAAACTTGATAGCCGTATGAACTTTTTCCTGTAGCTGCAAGGCAAAGAGTCAATAACCGCGTTAATTTGTCTTTTGTGGCTGTGCGCCACAGAATATAAAGTCGTATTAGGTTTTTGTAGCTGGGAGCAACAGACTTGATAGCCGTATAAGCTTTTTCTGTAGCTGCAAGCCAAAGAGTCGATAACAGCGTTAATTCGTATTTTGTGGCTGTGCGCCACAGAATATATAGTCGTATTAGGTTCTTGTAGCTGTGAGCAACACACTTGGTAGCCGTATAAGCTTTTTTCTGTAGCTGCAAGCCAAAGAGTCGATAACAGCGTTAATTCGTATTTTGTGGCTGTGCGCCACAGAATAGATTGTCGTATTAGGTTTTTGTAGCTGGGAGCAACAGATTTGATAGCCGTATGAACTGTTCTCTGTAAATGCAAGCCAAAGAGTCGATAACCGCGTAAATTCGTATTTCGTGGCTGTGCGCCACAGAATAGATAGTCGTATTACTTTCTTGTAGCTGGGAGCAACAGACTTGATAGCCGTATAAATTTTTTTCTGTAGCTGCAAGGCAAAGAGGTAATAATCGCGTTAATTTGTCTTTTGTGGCTGTGCGCCACAGAATATAAAGACGTATTAGGTTTTTGTAGCCATGAGCAACAGACTTGATAGCCGTATAAACTTTTTTCTGTAGCTGCAAGCCAAAGAGTCGATAACAGCGTTAATTCGTATTTTGTGGCTGTGCGCCACAGAATATATAGTCGTATTAGGTTCTTGTAGCTGTGAGCAACACACTTGGTAGCCGTATAAGCTTTTTTCTGTAGCTGCAAGCCAAAGAGTCGATAACAGCGTTAATTCGTATTTTGTGGCTGTGCGCCACAGAATAGATTGTCGTATTAGGTTTTTGTAGCTGGGAGCAACAGACGTGATAGCCGTATGAACTGTTCTCTGTAAGTGCAAGCCACAGAGTCAATAACCGCGTTAATTCGTATTTTCTGCTTGTGCACCACAGAAAAGATTGTCGTATTAGGTTTTTGTAGCTGGGAGCAACAGACTTGATAGCCGTATAAACTTTTTCCTGTAGCTGCAAGGCAAAGAGTCAATAACCGCGTTAAACTGTCTTTTGTGGCTGTGCGCCACAGGATATACAGTCGTATTAGGTTTTTGTAGTTGTGAGCAACAGACTTGATAGCCGTGTGATTTTTTTTTTCTGTAACTGCAAGCCGAAAAGTCGATAACCGCGTTAATTCGTATTTCGTGGCTGTGCGCCACAGAATAGATAGTCGTATTAGGTTCTTGTAGCTGGGAGCAACAAACTTGATAGCCGTATGAACTTTTTCCTGTAGCTGCAAGGCAAAGAGTCAATAACCGCGTTAATTTGTCTTTTGTGGCTGTGCGCCACAGAATATAAAGTCGTATTAGGTTTTTGTAGCTGGGAGCAACAGACTTGATAGCCGTATAAGCTTTTTCTGTAGCTGCAAGCCAAAGAGTCGATAACAGCGTTAATTCGTATTTTGTGGCTGTGCGCCACAGAATATATAGTCGTATTAGGTTCTTGTAGCTGTGAGCAACACACTTGGTAGCCGTATAAGCTTTTTTCTGTAGCTGCAAGCCAAAGAGTCGATAACAGCGTTAATTCGTATTTTGTGGTTGTGCGCCACAGAATAGATTGTCGTATTAGGTTTTTGTAGCTGGGAGCAACAGATTTGATAGCCGTATGAACTGTTCTCTGTAAATGCAAGCCAAAGAGTCGATAACCGCGTTAATTCGTATTTCGTGGCTGTGCGCCACAAAATATATAGTCGTATTAGGTTTTTGTAGCTGGGAGCAACAGACTTGATAGCCGTATAAACTTTTTTCTGTAGCTGCAAGGCAAAGAGTCAATAACCGCGTTAATTCGTCTTTTGTGGCTGTGCGCCACAGAATATAAAGTCGTATTAGGTTTTTGTAGCTGGGAGCAACAGACGTGATAGCCGTATGAACTGTTCTCTGTAAGTGCAAGCCACAGAGTCAATAACCGCGTTAATTCGTATTTTCTGCTTGTGCACCACAGAAAAGATTGTCGTATTAGGTTTTTGTAGCTGGGAGCAACAGACTTGATAGCCGTATAAACTTTTTCCTGTAGCTGCAAGGCAAAGAGTCAATAACCGCGTTAAACTGTCTTTTGTGGCTGTGCGCCACAGGATATACAGTCGTATTAGGTTTTTGTAGTTGTGAGCAACAGACTTGATAGCCGTGTGATTTTTTTTTTCTGTAACTGCAAGCCGAAAAGTCGATAACCGCGTTAATTCGTATTTCGTGGCTGTGCGCCACAGAATAAATAGTCGTATTAGGTTCTTGTAGCTGGGAGCAACAAACTTGATAGCCGTATGAACTTTTTCCTGTAGCTGCAAGGCAAAGAGTCAATAACCGCGTTAATTTGTCTTTTGTGGCTGTGCGCCACAGAATATAAAGTCGTATTAGGTTTTTGTAGCTGGGAGCAACAGACTTGATAGCCGTATAAGCTTTTTCTGTAGCTGCAAGCCAAAGAGTCGATAACAGCGTTAATTCGTATTTTGTGGCTGTGCGCCACAGAATATATAGTCGTATTAGGTTCTTGTAGCTGTGAGCAACACACTTGGTAGCCGTATAAGCTTTTTTCTGTAGCTGCAAGCCAAAGAGTCGATAACAGCGTTAATTCGTATTTTGTGGCTGTGCGCCACAGAATAGATTGTCGTATTAGGTTTTTGTAGCTGGGAGCAACAGATTTGATAGCCGTATGAACTGTTCTCTGTAAATGCAAGCCAAAGAGTCGATAACCGCGTAAATTCGTATTTCGTGGCTGTGCGCCACAGAATAGATAGTCGTATTACTTTCTTGTAGCTGGGAGCAACAAACTTGATAGCCGTATAAATTTTTTTCTGTAGCTGCAAGGCAAAGAGGTAATAATCGCGTTAATTTGTCTTTTGTGGCTGTGCGCCACAGAATATAAAGACGTATTAGGTTTTTGTAGCCATGAGCAACAGACTTGATAGCCGTATAAACTTTTTTCTGTAGCTGCAAGCCAAAGAGTCGATAACAGCGTTAATTCGTATTTTGTGGCTGTGCGCCACAGAATATATAGTCGTATTAGGTTCTTGTAGCTGTGAGCAACACACTTGGTAGCCGTATAAGCTTTTTTTCTGTAGCTGCAAGGCAAAGAGTCAATAACCGCGTTAATTTGTCTTTTGTGGCTGTGCGCCACAGAATATAAAGTCGTATTAGGTTTTTGTAGCTGGGAGCAACAGACTTGATAGCCGTATAAGCTTTTTCTGTAGCTGCAAGCCAAAGAGTCGATAACAGCGTTAATTCGTATTTTGTGGCTGTGCGCCACAGAATATATAGTCGTATTAGGTTCTTGTAGCTGTGAGCAACACACTTGGTAGCCGTATAAGCTTTTTTTCTGTAGCTGCAAGCCAAAGAGTCGATAACAGCGTTAATTCGTATTTTGTGGCGCACAGCCACAAAATAGATTGTCGTATTAGGTTTTTGTAGCTGGGAGCAACAGATTTGATAGCCGTATGAACTGTTCTCTGTAAATGCAAGCCAAAGAGTCGATAACCGCGTAAATTCGTATTTCGTGGCTGTGCGCCACAGAATAGATAGTCGTATTACTTTCTTGTAGCTGGGAGCAACAGACTTGATAGCCGTATAAATTTTTTTCTGTAGCTGCAAGGCAAAGAGGTAATAATCGCGTTAATTTGTCTTTTGTGGCTGTGCGCCACAGAATATAAAGTCGTATTAGGTTTTTGTAGCCATGAGCAACAGACTTGATAGCCGTATAAACTTTTTTCTGTAGCTGCAAGCCAAAGAGTCGATAACAGCGTTAATTCGTATTTTGTGGCTGTGCGCCACAGAATATATAGTCGTATTAGGTTCTTGTAGCTGTGAGCAACACACTTGGTAGCCGTATAAGCTTTTTTTCTGTAGCTGCAAGGCAAAGAGTCAATAACCGCGTTAATTTGTCTTTTGTGGCTGTGCGCCACAGAATATAAAGTCGTATTAGGTTTTTGTAGCTGGGAGCAACAGACTTGATAGCCGTATAAGCTTTTTCTGTAGCTGCAAGCCAAAGAGTCGATAACAGCGTTAATTCGTATTTTGTGGCTGTGCGCCACAGAATATATAGTCGTATTAGGTTCTTGTAGCTGTGAGCAACACACTTGGTAGCCGTATAAGCTTTTTTTCTGTAGCTGCAAGCCAAAGAGTCGATAACAGCGTTAATTCGTATTTTGTGGCTGTGCGCCACAGAATAGATTGTCGTATTAGGTTTTTGTAGCTGGGAGCAACAGATTTGATAGCCGTATGAACTGTTCTCTGTAAATGCAAGCCAAAGAGTCGATAACCGCGTAAATTCGTATTTCGTGGCTGTGCGCCACAGAATATAAAGTCGTATTAGGTTTTTGTAGCTGGGAGCAACAGACTTGGTAGCCGTATATACTTTTTTCTGTAGCTGCAAGCCAAAGAGTCGATAACAGCGTTAATTCGTATTATGTGGCTGTGCGCCACAGAATAGATTGTCGTATTAGGTTTTTGTAGCTGGGAGCAACAGATTTGATAGCCGTATGAACTGTTCTCTTTAAATGCAAGCCAAAGAGTCGATAACCGCGTAAATTCGTATTTCGTGGCTGTGCGCCACAGAATAGATAGTCGTATTAGGTTCTTGTAGCTGGGAGCAACAAACTTGATAGCCGTATGAACTTTTTCCTGTAGCTGCAAGGCAAAGAGTCAATAACCGCGTTAATTTGTCTTTTGTGGCTGTGCGCCACAGAATATAAAGTCGTATTAGGTTTTTGTAGCTGGGAGCAACAGACTTGATAGCCGTATAAGCTTTTTCTGTAGCTGCAAGCCAAAGAGTCGATAACAGCGTTAATTCGTATTTTGTGGCTGTGCGCCACAGAATATATAGTCGTAATAGGTTCTTGTAGCTGTGAGCAACACACTTGGTAGCCGTATAAGCTTTTTTCTGTAGCTGCAAGCCAAAGAGTCGATAACAGCGTTAATTCGTATTTTGTGGCTGTGCGCCACAGAATAGATTGTCGTATTAGGTTTTTGTAGCTGGGAGCAACAGATTTGATAGCCGTATGAACTGTTCTCTGTAAATGCAAGCCAAAGAGTCGATAACCGCGTAAATTCGTATTTCGTGGCTGTGCGCCACAGAGTAGATAGTCGTATTACTTTCTTGTAGCTGGGAGCAACAGACTTGATAGCCGTATAAACTTTTTTCTGTAGCTGCAAGGCAAAGAGGTAATAATCGCGTTAATTTGTCTTTTGTGGCTGTGCGCCACAGAATATAAAGTCGTATTAGGTTTTTGTAGCCATGAGCAACAGACTTGATAGCCGTATAAACTTTTTTCTGTAGCTGCAAGGCAAAGAGTCAATAACCGCGTTAATTTGTCTTTTGTGGCTGTGCGCCACAGAATATAAAGTCGTATTAGGTTTTTGTAGCTGGGAGCAACAGACTTGATAGCCGTATAAGCTTTTTCTGTAGCTGCAAGCCAAAGAGTCGATAACAGCGTTAATTCGTACTTTGTGGCTGTGCGCCACAGAATATATAGTCGTATTAGGTTCTTGTAGCTGTGAGCAACACACTTGGTAGCCGTATAAGCTTTTTTTCTGTAGCTGCAAGCCAAAGAGTCGATAACAGCGTTAATTCGTATTTTGTGGCTGTGCGCCACAGAATATAAAGTCGTATTAGGTTTTTGTAGCTGGGAGCAACAGACTTGATAGCCGTATAAGCTTTTTCTGTAGCTGCAAGCCAAAGAGTCGATAACAGCGTTAATTTGTATTTTGTGGCTGTGCGCCACAGAATATATAGTCGTATTAGGTTCTTGTAGCTGTGAGCAACACACTTGGTAGCCGTATAAGCTTTTTTCTGTAGCTGCAAGCCAAAGAGTCGATAACAGCGTTAATTCGTATTTTGTGGCTGTGCGCCACAGAATAGATTGTCGTATTAGGTTTTTGTAGCTGGGAGCAACAGATTTGATAGCCGTATGAACTGTTCTCTGTAAATGCAAGCCAAAGAGTCGATAACCGCGTAAATTCGTATTTCGTGGCTGTGCGCCACAGAATAGATAGTCGTATTACTTTCTTGTAGCTGGGAGCAACAGACTTGATAGCCGTATAAACTTTTTTCTGTAGCTGCAAGGCAAAGAGGTAATAATCGCGTTAATTTGTCTTTTGTGGCTGTGCGCCACAGAATATAAAGTCGTATTAGGTTTTTGTAGCCATGAGCAACAGACTTGATAGCCGTATAAACTTTTTTCTGTAGCTGCAAGGCAAAGAGTCAATAACCGCGTTAATTTGTCTTTTGTGGCTGTGCGCCACAGAATATAAAGTCGTATTAGGTTTTTGTAGCTGGGAGCAACAGACTTGATAGCCGTATAAGCTTTTCTGTAGCTGCAAGCCAAAGAGTCGATAACAGCGTTAATTCGTATTTTGTGGCTGTGCGCCACAGAATATATAGTCGTATTAGGTTTTTGTAGCTGTGAGCAACACACTTGGTAGCCGTATAAGCTTTTTTTCTGTAGCTGCAAGTCAAAGAGTCGATAACAGCGTTAATTCGTATTTTGTGGCTGTGCGCCACAGAATATAAAGTCGTATTAGGTTTTTGTAGCTGGGAGCAACAGACTTGATAGCCGTATAAGCTTTTTCTGTAGCTGCAAGCCAAAGAGTCGATAACAGCGTTAATTTGTATTTTGTGGCTGTGCGCCACAGAATATATAGTCGTATTAGGTTCTTGTAGCTGTGAGCAACACACTTGGTAGCCGTATAAGCTTTTTTCTGTAGCTGCAAGCCAAAGAGTCGATAACAGCGTTAATTCGTATTTTGTGGCTGTGCGCCACAGAATAGATTGTCGTATTAGGTTTTTGTAGCTGGGAGCAACAGATTTGATAGCCGTATGAACTTTTTCCTGTAGCTGCAAGGCAAAGAGTCAATAACCGCGTTAATTTATCTTTTGTGGCTGTGCGCCACAGAATATAAAGTCGTATTAGGTTTTTGTAGCTGGGAGCAACAGACTTGATAGCCGTATAAGCTTTTTCTGTAGCTGCAAGCCAAAGAGTCGATAACAGCGTTAATTCGTATTTTGTGGCTGTGCGCCACAGAATATATAGTCGTATTAGGTTCTTGTAGCTGTGAGCAACACACTTGGTAGCCGTATAAGCTTTTTTCTGTAGCTGCAAGCCAAAGAGTCGATAACAGCGTTAATTCGTATTTTGTGGCTGTGCGCCACAGAATAGATTGTCGTATTAGGTTTTTGTAGCTGGGAGCAACAGATTTGATAGCCGTATGAACTGTTCTCTGTAAATGCAAGCCAAAGAGTCGATAACCGCGTAAATTCGTATTTCGTGGCTGTGCGCCACAGAATAGATAGTCGTATTACTTTCTTGTAGCTGGGAGCAACAGACTTGATAGCCGTATAAACTTTTTTTCTGTAGCTGCAAGGCAAAGAGGTAATAACCGCGTTAATTTGTCTTTTGTGGCTGTGCGCCACAGAATATAAAGTCGTATTAGGTTTTTGTTGCCATGAGCAACAGACTTGATAGCCGTATAAACTTTTTTCTGTAGCTGCAAGGCAAAGAGTCAATAACCGCGTTAATTTGTCTTTTGTGGCTGTGCGCCACAGAATTTAAAGTCGTATTAGGTTTTTGTAGCTGGGAGCAACAGACTTGTTAGCCGTATAAGCTTTTTCTGTAGCTGCAAGCCAAAGAGTCGATAACAGCGTTAATTCGTATTTTGTGGCTGTGCGCCACAGAATATATAGTCGTATTAGGTTTTTGTAGCTGGGAGCAACATACTTGATAGCCGTATAAACTTTTTTCTGTAGCTGCACGGCAAAGAGTCGATAACAGCGTTAATTCGTATTTTGTGGCTGTGCGCCACAGAATAGATTGTCGTATTAGGTTTTTGTAGCTGGGAGCAACAGACTTGAAGCCAAAGAGTCGATAACAGCGTTAATTCGTATTTTGTGGCTGTGCGCCACAGAATATATAGTCGTATTAGGTTCTTGTAGCTGTGAGCAACACACTTGGTAGCCGTATAAGCTTTTTTCTGTAGCTGCAAGCCAAAGAGTCGATAACAGCGTTAATTCGTATTTTGTGGCTGTGCGCCACAGAATAGATTGTCGTATTAGGTTTTTGTAGCTGGGAGCAACAGATTTGATAGCCGTATGAACTGTTCTCTGTAAATGCAAGCCAAAGAGTCGATAACCGCGTAAATTCGTATTTCGTGGCTGTGCGCCACAGAATAGATAGTCGTATTACTTTCTTGTAGCTGGGAGCAACAGACTTGATAGCCGTATAAACTTTTTTCTGTAGCTGCAAGGCAAAGAGGTAATAACCGCGTTAATTTGTCTTTTGTGGCTGTGCGCCACAGAATATAAAGTCGTATTAGGTTTTTGTTGCCATGAGCAACAGACTTGATAGCCGTATAAACTTTTTTCTGTAGCTGCAAGGCAAAGAGTCAATAACCGCGTTAATTTGTCTTTTGTGGCTGTGCGCCACAGAATATAAAGTCGTATTAGGTTTTTGTAGCTGGGAGCAACAGACTTGTTAGCCGTATAAGCTTTTTCTGTAGCTGCAAGCCAAAGAGTCGATAACAGCGTTAATTCGTATTTTGTGGCTGTGCGCCACAGAATATATAGTCGTATTAGGTTTTTGTAGCTGGGAGCAACATACTTGATAGCCGTATAAACTTTTTTCTGTAGCTGCACGGCAAAGAGTCGATAACAGCGTTAATTCGTATTTTGTGGCTGTGCGCCACAGAATAGATTGTCGTATTAGGTTTTTGTAGCTGGGAGCAACAGACTTGATAGCCGTATAAGCTTTTTCTGTAGCTGCAAGCCAAAGAGTCGATAACAGCGTTAATTCGTATTTTGTGGCTGTGCGCCACAGAATATATAGTCGTATTAAGTTCTTGTAGCTGTGAGCAACACACTTGGTAGCCGTATAAGCTTTTTTTCTGTAGCTGCAAGCCAAAGAGTCGATAACAGCGTTAATTCGTATTTTGTGGCTGTGCGCCACAGAATAGATTGTCGTATTAGGTTTTTGTAGCTGGGAGCAACAGATTTGATAGCCGTATGAACTGTTCTCTGTAAATGCAAGCCAAAGAGTCGATAACCGCGTAAATTCGTATTTCGTGGCTGTGCGCCACAGAATATAAAGTCGTATTAGGTTTTTGTAGCTGGGAGCAACATACTTGATAGCCGTATAAGCTCTTTCTGTAGCTGCAAGCCAAAGAGTCAATAACCGCGTTAATTTGTCTTTTGTGGCTGTGCGCCACAGAATATAAAGTCGTATTAGGTTTTTGTAGCTGGGAGCAACAGACTTGATAGCCGTATAAGCTTTTTCTGTAGCTGCAAGCCAAAGAGTCGATAACAGCGTTAATTCGTATTTTGTGGCTGTGCGCCACAGAATATATAGTCGTATTAGGTTTTTGTAGCTGTGAGCAACACACTTGGTAGCCGTATAAGCTTTTTTTCTGTAGCTGCAAGTCAAAGAGTCGATAACAGCGTTAATTCGTATTTTGTGGCTGTGCGCCACAGAATATAAAGTCGTATTAGGTTTTTGTAGCTGGGAGCAACAGACTTGATAGCCGTATAAGCTTTTTCTGTAGCTGCAAGCCAAAGAGTCGATAACAGCGTTAATTTGTATTTTGTGGCTGTGCGCCACAGAATATATAGTCGTATTAGGTTCTTGTAGCTGTGAGCAACACACTTGGTAGCCGTATAAGCTTTTTTCTGTAGCTGCAAGCCAAAGAGTCGATAACAGCGTTAATTCGTATTTTGTGGCTGTGCGCCACAGAATAGATTGTCGTATTAGGTTTTTGTAGCTGGGAGCAACAGATTTGATAGCCGTATGAACTTTTTCCTGTAGCTGCAAGGCAAAGAGTCAATAACCGCGTTAATTTATCTTTTGTGGCTGTGCGCCACAGAATATAAAGTCGTATTAGGTTTTTGTAGCTGGGAGCAACAGACTTGATAGCCGTATAAGCTTTTTCTGTAGCTGCAAGCCAAAGAGTCGATAACAGCGTTAATTCGTATTTTGTGGCTGTGCGCCACAGAATATATAGTCGTATTAGGTTCTTGTAGCTGTGAGCAACACACTTGGTAGCCGTATAAGCTTTTTTCTGTAGCTGCAAGCCAAAGAGTCGATAACAGCGTTAATTCGTATTTTGTGGCTGTGCGCCACAGAATAGATTGTCGTATTAGGTTTTTGTAGCTGGGAGCAACAGATTTGATAGCCGTATGAACTGTTCTCTGTAAATGCAAGCCAAAGAGTCGATAACCGCGTAAATTCGTATTTCGTGGCTGTGCGCCACAGAATAGATAGTCGTATTACTTTCTTGTAGCTGGGAGCAACAGACTTGATAGCCGTATAAACTTTTTTCTGTAGCTGCAAGGCAAAGAGGTAATAACCGCGTTAATTTGTCTTTTGTGGCTGTGCGCCACAGAATATAAAGTCGTATTAGGTTTTTGTTGCCATGAGCAACAGACTTGATAGCCGTATAAACTTTTTTCTGTAGCTGCAAGGCAAAGAGTCAATAACCGCGTTAATTTGTCTTTTGTGGCTGTGCGCCACAGAATTTAAAGTCGTATTAGGTTTTTGTAGCTGGGAGCAACAGACTTGTTAGCCGTATAAGCTTTTTCTGTAGCTGCAAGCCAAAGAGTCGATAACAGCGTTAATTCGTATTTTGTGGCTGTGCGCCACAGAATATATAGTCGTATTAGGTTTTTGTAGCTGGGAGCAACATACTTGATAGCCGTATAAACTTTTTTCTGTAGCTGCACGGCAAAGAGTCGATAACAGCGTTAATTCGTATTTTGTGGCTGTGCGCCACAGAATAGATTGTCGTATTAGGTTTTTGTAGCTGGGAGCAACAGACTTGAAGCCAAAGAGTCGATAACAGCGTTAATTCGTATTTTGTGGCTGTGCGCCACAGAATATATAGTCGTATTAGGTTCTTGTAGCTGTGAGCAACACACTTGGTAGCCGTATAAGCTTTTTTCTGTAGCTGCAAGCCAAAGAGTCGATAACAGCGTTAATTCGTATTTTGTGGCTGTGCGCCACAGAATAGATTGTCGTATTAGGTTTTTGTAGCTGGGAGCAACAGATTTGATAGCCGTATGAACTGTTCTCTGTAAATGCAAGCCAAAGAGTCGATAACCGCGTAAATTCGTATTTCGTGGCTGTGCGCCACAGAATAGATAGTCGTATTACTTTCTTGTAGCTGGGAGCAACAGACTTGATAGCCGTATAAACTTTTTTCTGTAGCTGCAAGGCAAAGAGGTAATAACCGCGTTAATTTGTCTTTTGTGGCTGTGCGCCACAGAATATAAAGTCGTATTAGGTTTTTGTTGCCATGAGCAACAGACTTGATAGCCGTATAAACTTTTTTCTGTAGCTGCAAGGCAAAGAGTCAATAACCGCGTTAATTTGTCTTTTGTGGCTGTGCGCCACAGAATATAAAGTCGTATTAGGTTTTTGTAGCTGGGAGCAACAGACTTGTTAGCCGTATAAGCTTTTTCTGTAGCTGCAAGCCAAAGAGTCGATAACAGCGTTAATTCGTATTTTGTGGCTGTGCGCCACAGAATATATAGTCGTATTAGGTTTTTGTAGCTGGGAGCAACATACTTGATAGCCGTATAAACTTTTTTCTGTAGCTGCACGGCAAAGAGTCGATAACAGCGTTAATTCGTATTTTGTGGCTGTGCGCCACAGAATAGATTGTCGTATTAGGTTTTTGTAGCTGGGAGCAACAGACTTGATAGCCGTATAAGCTTTTTCTGTAGCTGCAAGCCAAAGAGTCGATAACAGCGTTAATTCGTATTTTGTGGCTGTGCGCCACAGAATATATAGTCGTATTAAGTTCTTGTAGCTGTGAGCAACACACTTGGTAGCCGTATAAGCTTTTTTTCTGTAGCTGCAAGCCAAAGAGTCGATAACAGCGTTAATTCGTATTTTGTGGCTGTGCGCCACAGAATAGATTGTCGTATTAGGTTTTTGTAGCTGGGAGCAACAGATTTGATAGCCGTATGAACTGTTCTCTGTAAATGCAAGCCAAAGAGTCGATAACCGCGTAAATTCGTATTTCGTGGCTGTGCGCCACAGAATATAAAGTCGTATTAGGTTTTTGTAGCTGGGAGCAACATACTTGATAGCCGTATAAGCTCTTTCTGTAGCTGCAAGCCAAAGAGTCGATAACAGCGTTAATTCGTATTTTGTGGCTGTGCGCCACAGAATATATAGTCGTATTAGGTTCTTGTAGCTGTGAGCAACACACTTGGTAGCCGTATAAGCTTTTTTCTGTAGCTGCAAGCCAAAGAGTCGATAACAGCGTTAATTCGTATTTTGTGGCTGTGCGCCACAGAATAGATTGTCGTATTAGGTTTTTGTAGCTGGGAGCAACAGATTTGATAGCCGTATGAACTTTTTCCTGTAGCTGCAAGGCAAA
Source organism: Litoditis marina (assembly GCA_964036275.1). Classification (NCBI taxonomy): domain Eukaryota; kingdom Metazoa; phylum Nematoda; class Chromadorea; order Rhabditida; family Rhabditidae; genus Litoditis; species Litoditis marina. The sequence continues at coordinate 47,303 of CAXIWQ010000184.1, forward strand.
GAGTCAATAACCGCGTTAATTTATCTTTTGTGGCTGTGCGCCACAGAATATAAAGTCGTATTAGGTTTTTGTAGCTGGGAGCAACAGACTTGATAGCCGTATAAGCTTTTTCTGTAGCTGCAAGCCAAAGAGTCGATAACAGCGTTAATTCGTATTTTGTGGCTGTGCGCCACAGAATATATAGTCGTATTAGGTTCTTGTAGCTGTGAGCAACACACTTGGTAGCCGTATAAGCTTTTTTTCTGTAGCTGCAAGCCAAAGAGTCGATAACAGCGTTAATTCGTATTTTGTGGCTGTGCGCCACAGAATATATTGTCGTATTAGGTTTTTGTAGCTGGGAGCAACAGATTTGATAGCCGTATGAACTGTTCTCTGTAAATGCAAGCCAAAGAGTCGATAACCGCGAAAATTCGTATTTCGTGGCTGTGCGCCACAGAATAGATAGTCGTATTACTTTCTTGTAGCTGGGAGCAACAGACTTGATAGCCGTATAAACTTTTTTCTGTAGCTGCAAGGCAAAGAGGTAATAACCGCGTTAATTTGTCTTTTGTGGCTGTGCGCCACAGAATATAAAGTCGTATTAGGTTTTTGTAGCCATGAGCAACAGACTTGATAGCCGTATAAACTTTTTTCTGTAGCTGCAAGGCAAAGAGTCAATAACCGCGTTAATTTGTCTTTTGTGGCTGTGCGCCACAGAATATAAAGTCGTATTAGGTTTTTGTAGCTGGGAGCAACAGACTTGTTAGCCGTATAAGCTTTTTCTGTAGCTGCAAGCCAAAGAGTCGATAACAGCGTTAATTCGTATTTTGTGGCTGTGCGCCACAGAATATATAGTCGTATTAGGTTTTTGTAGCTGGGAGCAACATACTTGATAGCCGTATAAACTTTTTTCTGTAGCTGCACGGCAAAGAGTCGATAACAGCGTTAATTCGTATTTTGTGGCTGTGCGCCACAGAATAGATTGTCGTATTAGGTTTTTGTAGCTGGGAGCAACAGACTTGATAGCCGTATAAGCTTTTTCTGTAGCTGCAAGCCAAAGAGTCGATAACAGCGTTAATTCGTATTTTGTGGCTGTGCGCCACAGAATATATAGTCGTATTAGGTTCTTGTAGCTGTGAGCAACACACTTGGTAGCCGTATAAGCTTTTTTTCTGTAGCTGCAAGCCAAAGAGTCGATAACAGCGTTAATTCGTATTTTGTGGCTGTGCGCCACAGAATAGATTGTCGTATTAGGTTTTTGTAGCTGGGAGCAACAGATTTGATAGCCGTATGAACTGTTCTCTGTAAATGCAAGCCAAAGAGTCGATAACCGCGTAAATTCGTATTTCGTGGCTGTGCGCCACAGAATATAAAGTCGTATTAGGTTTTTGTAGCTGGGAGCAACATACTTGATAGCCGTATAAGCTCTTTCTGTAGCTGCAAGCCAAAGAGTCGATAACAGCGTTAATTCGTATTTTGTGGCTGTGCGCCACAGAATATATAGTCGTATTAGGTTCTTGTAGCTGTGAGCAACACACTTGGTAGCCGTATAAGCTTTTTTCTGTAGCTGCAAGCCAAAGAGTCGATAACAGCGTTAATTCGTATTTTGTGGCTGTGCGCCACAGAATAGATTGTCGTATTAGGTTTTTGTAGCTGGGAGCAACAGATTTGATAGCCGTATGAACTTTTTCCTGTAGCTGCAAGGCAAAGAGTCAATAACCGCGTTAATTTATCTTTTGTGGCTGTGCGCCACAGAATATAAAGTCGTATTAGGTTTTTGTAGCTGGGAGCAACAGACTTGATAGCCGTATAAGCTTTTTCTGTAGCTGCAAGCCAAAGAGTCGATAACAGCGTTAATTCGTATTTTGTGGCTGTGCGCCACAGAATATATAGTCGTATTAGGTTCTTGTAGCTGTGAGCAACACACTTGGTAGCCGTATAAGCTTTTTTCTGTAGCTGCAAGCCAAAGAGTCGATAACAGCGTTAATTCGTATTTTGTGGCTGTGCGCCACAGAATATATTGTCGTATTAGGTTTTTGTAGCTGGGAGCAACAGATTTGATAGCCGTATGAACTGTTATCTGTAAATGCAAGCCAAAGAGTCGATAACCGCGAAAATTCGTATTTCGTGGCTGTGCGCCACAGAATAGATAGTCGTATTACTTTCTTGTAGCTGGGAGCAACAGACTTGATAGCCGTATAAACTTTTTTCTGTAGCTGCAAGGCAAAGAGGTAATAACCGCGTTAATTTGTCTTTTGTGGCTGTGCGCCACAGAATATAAAGTCGTATTAGGTTTTTGTAGCCATGAGCAACAGACTTGATAGCCGTATAAACTTTTTTCTGTAGCTGCAAGGCAAAGAGTCAATAACCGCGTTAATTTGTCTTTTGTGGCTGTGCGCCACAGAATATAAAGTCGTATTAGGTTTTTGTAGCTGGGAGCAACAGACTTGTTAGCCGTATAAGCTTTTTCTGTAGCTGCAAGCCAACGAGTCGATAACAGCGTTAATTCGTATTTTGTGGCTGTGCGCCACAGAATATATAGTCGTATTAGGTTTTTGTAGCTGGGAGCAACATACTTGATAGCCGTATAAACTTTTTTCTGTAGCTGCACGGCAAAGAGTCGATAACAGCGTTAATTCGTATTTTGTGGCTGTGCGCCACAGAATAGATTGTCGTATTAGGTTTTTGTAGCTGGGAGCAACAGACTTGATAGCCGTATAAGCTTTTTCTGTAGCTGCAAGCCAAAGAGTCGATAACAGCGTTAATTCGTATTTTGTGGCTGTGCGCCACAGAATATATAGTCGTATTAGGTTCTTGTAGCTGTGAGCAACACACTTGGTAGCCGTATAAGCTTTTTTTCTGTAGCTGCAAGCCAAAGAGTCGATAACAGCGTTAATTCGTATTTTGTGGCTGTGCGCCACAGAATAGATTGTCGTATTAGGTTTTTGTAGCTGGGAGCAACAGATTTGATAGCCGTATGAACTGTTCTCTGTAAATGCAAGCCAAAGAGTCGATAACCGCGTAAATTCGTATTTCGTGGCTGTGCGCCACAGAATATAAAGTCGTATTAGGTTTTTGTAGCTGGGAGCAACATACTTGATAGCCGTATAAGCTCTTTCTGTAGCTGCAAGCCAAAGAGTCGATAACAGCGTTAATTCGTATTTTGTGGCTGTGCGCCACAGAATATATAGTCGTATTAGGTTCTTGTAGCTGTGAGCAACACACTTGGTAGCCGTATAAGCTTTTTTCTGTAGCTGCAAGCCAAAGAGTCGATAACAGCGTTAATTCGTATTTTGTGGCTGTGCGCCACAGAATAGATTGTCGTATTAGGTTTTTGTAGCTGGGAGCAACAGATTTGATAGCCGTATGAACTTTTTCCTGTAGCTGCAAGGCAAAGAGTCAATAACCGCGTTAATTTATCTTTTGTGGCTGTGCGCCACAGAATATAAAGTCGTATTAGGTTTTTGTAGCTGGGAGCAACAGACTTGATAGCCGTATAAGCTTTTTCTGTAGCTGCAAGCCAAAGAGTCGATAACAGCGTTAATTCGTATTTTGTGGCTGTGCGCCACAGAATATATAGTCGTATTAGGTTCTTGTAGCTGTGAGCAACACACTTGGTAGCCGTATAAGCTTTTTTCTGTAGCTGCAAGCCAAAGAGTCGATAACAGCGTTAATTCGTATTTTGTGGCTGTGCGCCACAGAATAGATTGTCGTATTAGGTTTTTGTAGCTGGGAGCAACAGATTTGATAGCCGTATGAACTGTTCTCTGTAAATGCAAGCCAAAGAGTCGATAACCGCGTAAATTCGTATTTCGTGGCTGTGCGCCACAGAATAGATAGTCGTATTACTTTCTTGTAGCTGGGAGCAACAGACTTGATAGCCGTATAAACTGTTTTCTGTAGCTGCAAGGCAAAGAGGTAATAACCGCGTTAATTTGTCTTTTGTGGCTGTGCGCCACAGAATATAAAGTCGTATTAGGTTTTTGTAGCCATGAGCAACAGACTTGATAGCCGTATAAACTTTTTTCTGTAGCTGCAAGGCAAAGAGTCAATAACCGCGTTAATTTGTCTTTTGTGGCTGTGCGCCACAGAATATAAAGTCGTATTAGGTTTTTGTAGCTGGGAGCAACAGACTTGTTAGCCGTATAAGCTTTTTCTGTAGCTGCAAGCCAAAGAGTCGATAACAGCGTTAATTCGTATTTTGTGGCTGTGCGCCACAGAATATATAGTCGTATTAGGTTTTTGTAGCTGGGAGCAACATACTTGATAGCCGTATAAACTTTTTTCTGTAGCTGCACGGCAAAGAGTCGATAACAGCGTTAATTCGTATTTTGTGGCTGTGCGCCACAGAATAGATTGTCGTATTAGGTTTTTGTAGCTGGGAGCAACATACTTGATAGCCGTATAAGCTCTTTCTGTAGCTGCAAGCCAAAGAGTCGATAACAGCGTTAATTCGTATTTTGTGGCTGTGCGCCACAGAATATATAGTCGTATTAGGTTCTTGTAGCTGTGAGCAACACACTTGGTAGCCGTATAAGCTTTTTTCTGTAGCTGCAAGCCAAAGAGTCGATAACAGCGTTAATTCGTATTTTGTGGCTGTGCGCCACAGAATAGATTGTCGTATTAGGTTTTTGTAGCTGGGAGCAACAGATTTGATAGCCGTATGAACTTTTTCCTGTAGCTGCAAGGCAAAGAGTCAATAACCGCGTTAATTTATCTTTTGTGGCTGTGCGCCACAGAATATAAAGTCGTATTAGGTTTTTGTAGCTGGGAGCAACAGACTTGATAGCCGTATAAGCTTTTTCTGTAGCTGCAAGCCAAAGAGTCGATAACAGCGTTAATTCGTATTTTGTGGCTGTGCGCCACAGAATATATAGTCGTATTAGGTTCTTGTAGCTGTGAGCAACACACTTGGTAGCCGTATAAGCTTTTTTCTGTAGCTGCAAGCCAAAGAGTCGATAACAGCGTTAATTCGTATTTTGTGGCTGTGCGCCACAGAATAGATTGTCGTATTAGGTTTTTGTAGCTGGGAGCAACAGATTTGATAGCCGTATGAACTGTTCTCTGTAAATGCAAGCCAAAGAGTCGATAACCGCGTAAATTCGTATTTCGTGGCTGTGCGCCACAGAATAGATAGTCGTATTACTTTCTTGTAGCTGGGAGCAACAGACTTGATAGCCGTATAAACTGTTTTCTGTAGCTGCAAGGCAAAGAGGTAATAACCGCGTTAATTTGTCTTTTGTGGCTGTGCGCCACAGAATATAAAGTCGTATTAGGTTTTTGTAGCCATGAGCAACAGACTTGATAGCCGTATAAACTTTTTTCTGTAGCTGCAAGGCAAAGAGTCAATAACCGCGTTAATTTGTCTTTTGTGGCTGTGCGCCACAGAATATAAAGTCGTATTAGGTTTTTGTAGCTGGGAGCAACAGACTTGTTAGCCGTATAAGCTTTTTCTGTAGCTGCAAGCCAAAGAGTCGATAACAGCGTTAATTCGTATTTTGTGGCTGTGCGCCACAGAATATATAGTCGTATTAGGTTTTTGTAGCTGGGAGCAACATACTTGATAGCCGTATAAACTTTTTTCTGTAGCTGCACGGCAAAGAGTCGATAACAGCGTTAATTCGTATTTTGTGGCTGTGCGCCACAGAATAGATTGTCGTATTAGGTTTTTGTAGCTGGGAGCAACAGACTTGATAGCCGTATAAGTTTTTTCTGTAGCTGCAAGCCAAAGAGTCGATAACAGCGTTAATTCGTATTTTGTGGCTGTGCGCCACAGAATATATAGTCGTATTAGGTTCTTGTAGCTGTGAGCAACACACTTGGTAGCCGTATAAGCTTTTTTCTGTAGCTGCAAGCCAAAGAGTCGATAACAGCGTTAATTCGTATTTTGTGGCTGTGCGCTACAGAATAGATTGTCGTATTAGGTTTTTGTAGCTGGGAGCAACAGATTTGATAGCCGTATGAACTGTTCTCTGTAAATGCAAGCCAAAGAGTCGATAACCGCGTAAATTCGTATTTCGTGGCTGTGCGCCACAGAATAGATAGTCGTATTACTTCCTTGTAGCTGTGAGCAACACACTTGGTAGCCGTATAAGCTTTTTTCTGTAGCTGCAAGCCAAAGAGTCGATAACAGCGTTAATTCGTATTTTGTGGCTGTGCGCCACAGAATAGATTGTCGTATTAGGTTTTTGTAGCTGGGAGCAACAGATTTGATAGCCGTATGAACTGTTCTCTGTAAATGCAAGCCAAAGAGTCGATAACCGCGTTAATTCGTATTTTGTGGCTGTGCGCCACAGAATAGATTGTCGTATCAGGTTTTTGTAGCTGGGAACAACAGACTTGATAGCCGTAATAACTTGTCGTATTAGGTTTTTGTAGCTGGGAGCAACAGACTTGATAGCCGTATAAACTTTTTTTCCGTAGCTGCAAGCCAATGAGTCGATAACCGCGTTGATTCGTATTTCGTGGCTGTGCGCCACAAAATATATAGTCGTATTAGGTTTTTGTAGCTGGGAGCGACAGACTTGATAGCCGTATAAACTTTTATTCTGTAGCTGCAAGGCAAAGAGTCAATAACCGCGTTAATTCGTCGTTTGTGGCTGTGCGCCACGAATTAGATAGTCGTGTTAGGTCTTTGTAGCTGGGAGCAACAGACTGGATAGCCGTATGAACTTTTCTCTGTAACTGCAAGCCAAAGAGTCGACAACCGCGTTAATTTGTCTTTTGTGGCTGTGCGCCACAGAATATAAAGTCGTATTAGGTTTTTGTAGCTGGGAGCAACAGACGTGATAGCCGTATGAACTGTTCTCTGTAAATGCAAGCCACAGAGTCAATAACCGCGTTAATTCGTATTTTCTGCTTGTGCACCACAGAAAAGATTGTCGTATTAGGTTTTTGTAGCTGGGAGCAACAGACTTGATAGCCGTATAAACTTTTTCCTGTAGCTGCAAGGCAAAGAGTCAATAACCGCGTTAATTCGTATTTTGTGGTTGTGCACCACAGAAAAGATAGTCGTATTAAGTTTTTGTAGCTGGTAGCAACATACTTGATAGCCGTATAAACTTTTTTCTGTAGCTGCACGGCAAAGAGTCGATAACAGCGTTAAACTGTCTTTTGTGGCTGTGCGCCACAGAATATAAAGTCGTATTAGGTTTTTGTAGCCATGAGCAACAGACTTGATAGCCGTATAAACTTTTTTCTGTAGCTGCAAGGCAAAGAGTCAATAACCGCGTTAATTTGTCTTTTGTGGCTGTGCGCCACAGAATATAAAGTCGTATTAGGTTTTTGTAGCTGGGAGCAACAGACTTGTTAGCCGTATAAGCTTTTTCTGTAGCTGCAAGCCAACGAGTCGATAACAGCGTTAATTCGTATTTTGTGGCTGTGCGCCACAGAATATATAGTCGTATTAGGTTTTTGTAGCTGGGAGCAACATACTTGATAGCCGTATAAACTTTTTTCTGTAGCTGCACGGCAAAGAGTCGATAACAGCGTTAATTCGTATTTTGTGGCTGTGCGCCACAGAATAGATTGTCGTATTAGGTTTTTGTAGCTGGGAGCAACAGACTTGATAGCCGTATAAGCTTTTTCTGTAGCTGCAAGCCAAAGAGTCGATAACAGCGTTAATTCGTATTTTGTGGCTGTGCGCCACAGAATATATAGTCGTATTAGGTTCTTGTAGCTGTGAGCAACACACTTGGTAGCCGTATAAGCTTTTTTTCTGTAGCTGCAAGCCAAAGAGTCGATAACAGCGTTAATTCGTATTTTGTGGCTGTGCGCCACAGAATAGATTGTCGTATTAGGTTTTTGTAGCTGGGAGCAACAGATTTGATAGCCGTATGAACTGTTCTCTGTAAATGCAAGCCAAAGAGTCGATAACCGCGTAAATTCGTATTTCGTGGCTGTGCGCCACAGAATATAAAGTCGTATTAGGTTTTTGTAGCTGGGAGCAACATACTTGATAGCCGTATAAGCTCTTTCTGTAGCTGCAAGCCAAAGAGTCGATAACAGCGTTAATTCGTATTTTGTGGCTGTGCGCCACAGAATATATAGTCGTATTAGGTTCTTGTAGCTGTGAGCAACACACTTGGTAGCCGTATAAGCTTTTTTCTGTAGCTGCAAGCCAAAGAGTCGATAACAGCGTTAATTCGTATTTTGTGGCTGTGCGCCACAGAATAGATTGTCGTATTAGGTTTTTGTAGCTGGGAGCAACAGATTTGATAGCCGTATGAACTTTTTCCTGTAGCTGCAAGGCAAAGAGTCAATAACCGCGTTAATTTATCTTTTGTGGCTGTGCGCCACAGAATATAAAGTCGTATTAGGTTTTTGTAGCTGGGAGCAACAGACTTGATAGCCGTATAAGCTTTTTCTGTAGCTGCAAGCCAAAGAGTCGATAACAGCGTTAATTCGTATTTTGTGGCTGTGCGCCACAGAATATATAGTCGTATTAGGTTCTTGTAGCTGTGAGCAACACACTTGGTAGCCGTATAAGCTTTTTTCTGTAGCTGCAAGCCAAAGAGTCGATAACAGCGTTAATTCGTATTTTGTGGCTGTGCGCCACAGAATAGATTGTCGTATTAGGTTTTTGTAGCTGGGAGCAACAGATTTGATAGCCGTATGAACTGTTCTCTGTAAATGCAAGCCAAAGAGTCGATAACCGCGTAAATTCGTATTTCGTGGCTGTGAGCCACAGAATAGATAGTCGTATTACTTTCTTGTAGCTGGGAGCAACAGACTTGATAGCCGTATAAACTGTTTTCTGTAGCTGCAAGGCAAAGAGGTAATAACCGCGTTAATTTGTCTTTTGTGGCTGTGCGCCACAGAATATAAAGTCGTATTAGGTTTTTGTAGCCATGAGCAACAGACTTGATAGCCGTATAAACTTTTTTCTGTAGCTGCAAGGCAAAGAGTCAATAACCGCGTTAATTTGTCTTTTGTGGCTGTGCGCCACAGAATATAAAGTCGTATTAGGTTTTTGTAGCTGGGAGCAACAGACTTGTTAGCCGTATAAGCTTTTTCTGTAGCTGCAAGCCAAAGAGTCGATAACAGCGTTAATTCGTATTTTGTGGCTGTGCGCCACAGAATATATAGTCGTATTAGGTTCTTGTAGCTGGGAGCAACATACTTGATAGCCGTATAAACTTTTTTCTGTAGCTGCACGGCAAAGAGTCGATAACAGCGTTAATTCGTATTTTGTGGCTGTGCGCCACAGAATAGATTGTCGTATTAGGTTTTTGTAGCTGGGAGCAACAGACTTGATAGCCGTATAAGTTTTTTCTGTAGCTGCAAGCCAAAGAGTCGATAACAGCGTTAATTCGTATTTTGTGGCTGTGCGCCACAGAATATATAGTCGTATTAGGTTCTTGTAGCTGTGAGCAACACACTTGGTAGCCGTATAAGCTTTTTTCTGTAGCTGCAAGCCAAAGAGTCGATAACAGCGTTAATTCGTATTTTGTGGCTGTGCGCTACAGAATAGATTGTCGTATTAGGTTTTTGTAGCTGGGAGCAACAGATTTGATAGCCGTATGAACTGTTCTCTGTAAATGCAAGCCAAAGAGTCGATAACCGCGTAAATTCGTATTTCGTGGCTGTGCGCCACAGAATAGATAGTCGTATTACTTCCTTGTAGCTGTGAGCAACACACTTGGTAGCCGTATAAGCTTTTTTCTGTAGCTGCAAGCCAAAGAGTCGATAACAGCGTTAATTCGTATTTTGTGGCTGTGCGCCACAGAATAGATTGTCGTATTAGGTTTTTGTAGCTGGGAGCAACAGATTTGATAGCCGTATGAACTGTTCTTTGTAAATGCAAGCCAAAGAGTCGATAACCGCGTTAATTCGTATTTTGTGGCTGTGCGCCACAGAATAGATTGTCGTATCAGGTTTTTGTAGCTGGGAACAACAGACTTGATAGCCGTAATAACTTGTCGTATTAGGTTTTTGTAGCTGGGAGCAACAGACTTGATAGCCGTATAAACTTTTTTTCCGTAGCTGCAAGCCAATGAGTCGATAACCGCGTTGATTCTTATTTCGTGGCTGTGCGCCACAAAATATATAGTCGTATTAGGTTTTTGTAGCTGGGAGCGACAGACTTGATAGCCGTATAAACTTTTATTCTGTAGCTGCAAGGCAAAGAGTCAATAACCGCGTTAATTCGTCGTTTGTGGCTGTGCGCCACGAATTAGATAGTCGTGTTAGGTCTTTGTAGCTGGGAGCAACAGACTGGATAGCCGTATGAACTTTTCTCTGTAACTGCAAGCCAAAGAGTCGACAACCGCGTTAATTTGTCTTTTGTGGCTGTGCGCCACAGAATATAAAGTCGTATTAGGTTTTTGTAGCTGGGAGCAACATACGTGATAGCCGTATGAACTGTTCTCTGTAAATGCAAGCCACAGAGTCAATAACCGCGTTAATTCGTATTTTCTGATTGTGCACCACAGAAAAGATTGTCGTATTAGGTTTTTGTAGCTGGGAGCAACAGACTTGATAGCCGTATAAACTTTTTCCTGTAACTGCAAGGCAAAGAGTCAATAACCGCGTTAATTCGTATTTTGTGGTTGTGCACCACAGAAAAGATAGTCGTATTAAGTTTTTGTAGCTGGTAGCAACATACTTGATAGCCGTATAAACTTTTTTCTGTAGCTGCACGGCAAAGAGTCGATAACAGCGTTAAACTGTCTTTTGTGGCTGTGCGCCACAGAATAGATTGTCGTATTAGGTTTTTGTAGCTGGGAGCAACAGACTTGATAGCCGTATAAGCTTTTTCTGTAGCTGCAAGCCAAAGAGTCGATAACAGCGTTAATTCGTATTTTGTGGCTGTGCGCCACAGAATATATAGTCGTATTAGGTTCTTGTAGCTGTGAGCAACACACTTGGTAGCCGTATAAGCTTTTTTTCTGTAGCTGCAAGCCAAAGAGTCGATAACAGCGTTAATTCGTATTTTGTGGCTGTGCGCCACAGAATAGATTGTCGTATTAGGTTTTTGTAGCTGGGAGCAACAGATTTGATAGCCGTATGAACTGTTCTCTGTAAATGCAAGCCAAAGAGTCGATAACCGCGTAAATTCGTATTTCGTGGCTGTGCGCCACAGAATATAAAGTCGTATTAGGTTTTTGTAGCTGGGAGCAACATACTTGATAGCCGTATAAGCTCTTTCTGTAGCTGCAAGCCAAAGAGTCGATAACAGCGTTAATTCGTATTTTGTGGCTGTGCGCCACAGAATATATAGTCGTATTAGGTTCTTGTAGCTGTGAGCAACACACTTGGTAGCCGTATAAGCTTTTTTCTGTAGCTGCAAGCCAAAGAGTCGATAACAGCGTTAATTCGTATTTTGTGGCTGTGCGCCACAGAATAGATTGTCGTATTAGGTTTTTGTAGCTGGGAGCAACAGATTTGATAGCCGTATGAACTTTTTCCTGTAGCTGCAAGGCAAAGAGTCAATAACCGCGTTAATTTATCTTTTGTGGCTGTGCGCCACAGAATATAAAGTCGTATTAGGTTTTTGTAGCTGGGAGCAACAGACTTGATAGCCGTATAAGCTTTTTCTGTAGCTGCAAGCCAAAGAGTCGATAACAGCGTTAATTCGTATTTTGTGGCTGTGCGCCACAGAATATATAGTCGTATTAGGTTCTTGTAGCTGTGAGCAACACACTTGGTAGCCGTATAAGCTTTTTTCTGTAGCTGCAAGCCAAAGAGTCGATAACAGCGTTAATTCGTATTTTGTGGCTGTGCGCCACAGAATAGATTGTCGTATTAGGTTTTTGTAGCTGGGAGCAACAGATTTGATAGCCGTATGAACTGTTCTCTGTAAATGCAAGCCAAAGAGGTAATAACCGCGTTAATTTGTCTTTTGTGGCTGTGCGCCACAGAATATAAAGTCGTATTAGGTTTTTGTAGCCATGAGCAACAGACTTGATAGCCGTATAAACTTTTTTCTGTAGCTGCAAGGCAAAGAGTCAATAACCGCGTTAATTTGTCTTTTGTGGCTGTGCGCCACAGAATATAAAGTCGTATTAGGTTTTTGTAGCTGGGAGCAACAGACTTGTTAGCCGTATAAGCTTTTTCTGTAGCTGCAAGCCAAAGAGTCGATAACAGCGTTAATTCGTATTTTGTGGCTGTGCGCCACAGAATATATAGTCGTATTAGGTTTTTGTAGCTGGGAGCAACATACTTGATAGCCGTATAAACTTTTTTCTGTAGCTGCACGGCAAAGAGTCGATAACAGCGTTAATTCGTATTTTGTGGCTGTGCGCCACAGAATAGATTGTCGTATTAGGTTTTTGTAGCTGGGAGCAACAGACTTGATAGCCGTATAAGCTTTTTCTGTAGCTGCAAGCCAAAGAGTCGATAACAGCGTTAATTCGTATTTTGTGGCTGTGCGCCACAGAATATATAGTCGTATTAGGTTCTTGTAGCTGTGAGCAACACACTTGGTAGCCGTATAAGCTTTTTTCTGTAGCTGCAAGTCAAAGAGTCGATAACAGCGTTAATTCGTATTTTGTGGCTGTGCGCTACAGAATAGATTGTCGTATTAGGTTTTTGTAGCTGGGAGCAACAGATTTGATAGCCGTATGAACTGTTCTCTGTAAATGCAAGCCAAAGAGTCGATAACCGCGTAAATTCGTATTTCGTGGCTGTGCGCCACAGAATAGATAGTCGTATTACTTCCTTGTAGCTGTGAGCAACACACTTGGTAGCCGTATAAGCTTTTTTCTGTAGCTGCAAGCCAAAGAGTCGATAACAGCGTTAATTCGTATTTTGTGGCTGTGCGCCACAGAATAGATTGTCGTATTAGGTTTTTGTAGCTGGGAGCAACAGATTTGATAGCCGTATGAACTGTTCTCTGTAAATGCAAGCCAAAGAGGTAATAACCGCGTTAATTTGTCTTTTGTGGCTGTGCGCCACAGAATATAAAGTCGTATTAGGTTTTTGTAGCCATGAGCAACAGACTTGATAGCCGTATAAACTTTTTTCTGTAGCTGCAAGGCAAAGAGTCAATAACCGCGTTAATTTGTCTTTTGTGGCTGTGCGCCACAGAATATAAAGTCGTATTAGGTTTTTGTAGCTGGGAGCAACAGACTTGTTAGCCGTATAAGCTTTTTCTGTAGCTGCAAGCCAAAGAGTCGATAACAGCGTTAATTCGTATTTTGTGGCTGTGCGCCACAGAATATATAGTCGTATTAGGTTTTTGTAGCTGGGAGCAACATACTTGATAGCCGTATAAACTTTTTTCTGTAGCTGCACGGCAAAGAGTCGATAACAGCGTTAATTCGTATTTTGTGGCTGTGCGCCACAGAATAGATTGTCGTATTAGGTTTTTGTAGCTGGGAGCAACAGACTTGATAGCCGTATAAGCTTTTTCTGTAGCTGCAAGCCAAAGAGTCGATAACAGCGTTAATTCGTATTTTGTGGCTGTGCGCCACAGAATATATAGTCGTATTAGGTTCTTGTAGCTGTGAGCAACACACTTGGTAGCCGTATAAGCTTTTTTCTGTAGCTGCAAGTCAAAGAGTCGATAACAGCGTTAATTCGTATTTTGTGGCTGTGCGCTACAGAATAGATTGTCGTATTAGGTTTTTGTAGCTGGGAGCAACAGATTTGATAGCCGTATGAACTGTTCTCTGTAAATGCAAGCCAAAGAGTCGATAACCGCGTAAATTCGTATTTCGTGGCTGTGCGCCACAGAATAGATAGTCGTATTACTTCCTTGTAGCTGTGAGCAACACACTTGGTAGCCGTATAAGCTTTTTTCTGTAGCTGCAAGCCAAAGAGTCGATAACAGCGTTAATTCGTATTTTGTGGCTGTGCGCCACAGAATAGATTGTCGTATTAGGTTTTTGTAGCTGGGAGCAACAGATTTGATAGCCGTATGAACTGTTCTCTGTAAATGCAAGCCAAAGAGTCGATAACCGCGTTAATTCGTATTTTGTGGCTGTGCGCCACAGAATAGATTGTCGTATCAGGTTTTTGTAGCTGGGAACAACAGACTTGATAGCCGTAATAACTTGTCGTATTAGGTTTTTGTAGCTGGGAGCAACAGACTTGATAGCCGTATAAACTTTTTTTCCGTAGCTGCAAGCCAATGAGTCGATAACCGCGTTGATTCGTATTTCGTGGCTGTGCGCCACAAAATATATAGTCGTATTAGGTTTTTGTAGCTGGGAGCGACAGACTTGATAGCCGTATAAACTTTTATTCTGTAGCTGCAAGGCAAAGAGTCAATAACCGCGTTAATTCGTCTTTTGTGGCTGTGCGCCACGAATTAGATAGTCGTGTTAGGTCTTTGTAGCTGGGAGCAACAGACTGGATAGCCGTATGAACTTTTCTCTGTAACTGCAAGCCAAAGAGTCGACAACCGCGTTAATTTGTCTTTTGTGGCTGTGCGCCACAGAATATAAAGTCGTATTAGGTTTTTGTAGCCATGAGCAACAGACTTGATAGCCGTATAAACTTTTTTCTGTAGCTGCAAGGCAAAGAGTCAATAACCGCGTTAATTTGTCTTTTGTGGCTGTGCGCCACAGAATATAAAGTCAGTCGTATTAGGTTTTTGTAGCTGGGAGCAACAGACTTGTTAGCCGTATAAGCTTTTTCTGTAGCTGCAAGGCAAAGAGTCAATAACCGCGTTAATTTGTCTTTTGTGGCTGTGCGCCACAGAATATAAAGTCGTATTAGGTTTTTGTAGCTGGGAGCAACAGACTTGTTAGCCGTATAAGCTTTTTCTGTAGCTGCAAGCCAAAGAGTCGATAACAGCGTTAATTCGTATTTTGTGGCTGTGCGCCACAGAATATATAGTCGTATTAGGTTTTTGTAGCTGGGAGCAACATACTTGATAGCCGTATAAACTTTTTCTGTAGCTGCACGGCAAAGAGTCGATAACAGCGTTAATTCGTATTTTGTGGCTGTGCGCCACAGAATAGATTGTCGTATTAGGTTTTTGTAGCTGGGAGCAACAGATTTGATAGCCGTATGAACTGTTCTCTGTAAATGCAAGCCAAAGAGGTAATAACCGCGTTAATTTGTCTTTTGTGGCTGTGCGCCACAGAATATAAAGTCGTATTAGGTTTTTGTAGCCATGAGCAACAGACTTGATAGCCGTATAAACTTTTTTCTGTAGCTGCAAGGCAAAGAGTCAATAACCGCGTTAATTTGTCTTTTGTGGCTGTGCGCCACAGAATATAAAGTCGTATTAGGTTTTTGTAGCTGGGAGCAACAGACTTGTTAGCCGTATAAGCTTTTTCTGTAGCTGCAAGCCAGAGAGTCGATAACAGCGTTAATTCGTATTTTGTGGCTGTGCGCCACAGAATATATAGTCGTATTAGGTTTTTGTAGCTGGGAGCAACATACTTGATAGCCGTATAAACTTTTTTCTGTAGCTGCACGGCAAAGAGTCTATAACAGCGTTAATTCGTATTTTGTGGCTGTGCGCCACAGAATAGATTGTCGTATTAGGTTTTTGTAGCTGGGAGCAACAGACTTGATAGCCGTATAAGCTTTTTCTGTAGCTGCAAGCCAAAGAGTCGATAACAGCGTTAATTCGTATTTTGTGGCTGTGCGCCACAGAATATATAGTCGTATTAGGTTCTTGTAGCTGTGAGCAACACACTTGGTAGCCGTATAAGCTTTTTTCTGTAGCTGCAAGCCAAAGAGTCGATAACAGCGTTAATTCGTATTTTGTGGCTGTGCGCTACAGAATAGATTGTCGTATTAGGTTTTTGTAGCTGGGAGCAACAGATTTGATAGCCGTATGAACTGTTCTCTGTAAATGCAAGCCAAAGAGTCGATAACCGCGTAAATTCGTATTTCGTGGCTGTGCGCCACAGAATAGATAGTCGTATTACTTCCTTGTAGCTGTGAGCAACACACTTGGTAGCCGTATAAGCTTTTTTCTGTAGCTGCAAGCCAAAGAGTCGATAACAGCGTTAATTCGTATTTTGTGGCTGTGCGCCACAGAATAGATTGTCGTATTAGGTTTTTGTAGCTGGGAGCAACAGATTTGATAGCCGTATGAACTGTTCTCTGTAAATGCAAGCCAAAGAGTCGATAACCGCGTTAATTCGTATTTTGTGGCTGTGCGCCACAGAATAGATTGTCGTATCAGGTTTTTGTAGCTGGGAACAACAGACTTGATAGCCGTAATAACTTGTCGTATTAGGTTTTTGTAGCTGGGAGCAACAGACTTGATAGCCGTATAAACTTTTTTTCCGTAGCTGCAAGCCAATGAGTCGATAACCGCGTTGATTCGTATTTCGTGGCTGTGCGCCACAAAATATATAGTCGTATTAGGTTTTTGTAGCTGGGAGCGACAGACTTGATAGCCGTATAAACTTTTATTCTGTAGCTGCAAGGCAAAGAGTCAATAACCGCGTTAATTCGTCTTTTGTGGCTGTGCGCCACGAATTAGATAGTCGTGTTAGGTCTTTGTAGCTGGGAGCAACAGACTGGATAGCCGTATGAACTTTTCTCTGTAACTGCAAGCCAAAGAGTCGACAACCGCGTTAATTTGTCTTTTGTGGCTGTGCGCCACAGAATATAAAGTCGTATTAGGTTTTTGTAGCCATGAGCAACAGACTTGATAGCCGTATAAACTTTTTTCTGTAGCTGCAAGGCAAAGAGTCAATAACCGCGTTAATTTGTCTTTTGTGGCTGTGCGCCACAGAATATAAAGTCAGTCGTATTAGGTTTTTGTAGCTGGGAGCAACAGACTTGTTAGCCGTATAAGCTTTTTCTGTAGCTGCAAGGCAAAGAGTCAATAACCGCGTTAATTTGTCTTTTGTGGCTGTGCGCCACAGAATATAAAGTCGTATTAGGTTTTTGTAGCTGGGAGCAACAGACTTGTTAGCCGTATAAGCTTTTTCTGTAGCTGCAAGCCAAAGAGTCGATAACAGCGTTAATTCGTATTTTGTGGCTGTGCGCCACAGAATATATAGTCGTATTAGGTTTTTGTAGCTGGGAGCAACATACTTGATAGCCGTATAAACTTTTTCTGTAGCTGCACGGCAAAGAGTCGATAACAGCGTTAATTCGTATTTTGTGGCTGTGCGCCACAGAATAGATTGTCGTATTAGGTTTTTGTAGCTGGGAGCAACAGATTTGATAGCCGTATGAACTGTTCTCTGTAAATGCAAGCCAAAGAGGTAATAACCGCGTTAATTTGTCTTTTGTGGCTGTGCGCCACAGAATATAAAGTCGTATTAGGTTTTTGTAGCCATGAGCAACAGACTTGATAGCCGTATAAACTTTTTTCTGTAGCTGCAAGGCAAAGAGTCAATAACCGCGTTAATTTGTCTTTTGTGGCTGTGCGCCACAGAATATAAAGTCGTATTAGGTTTTTGTAGCTGGGAGCAACAGACTTGTTAGCCGTATAAGCTTTTTCTGTAGCTGCAAGCCAGAGAGTCGATAACAGCGTTAATTCGTATTTTGTGGCTGTGCGCCACAGAATATATAGTCGTATTAGGTTTTTGTAGCTGGGAGCAACATACTTGATAGCCGTATAAACTTTTTTCTGTAGCTGCACGGCAAAGAGTCTATAACAGCGTTAATTCGTATTTTGTGGCTGTGCGCCACAGAATAGATTGTCGTATTAGGTTTTTGTAGCTGGGAGCAACAGACTTGATAGCCGTATAAGCTTTTTCTGTAGCTGCAAGCCAAAGAGTCGATAACAGCGTTAATTCGTATTTTGTGGCTGTGCGCCACAGAATATATAGTCGTATTAGGTTCTTGTAGCTGTGAGCAACACACTTGGTAGCCGTATAAGCTTTTTTCTGTAGCTGCAAGCCAAAGAGTCGATAACAGCGTTAATTCGTATTTTGTGGCTGTGCGCTACAGAATAGATTGTCGTATTAGGTTTTTGTAGCTGGGAGCAACAGATTTGATAGCCGTATGAACTGTTCTCTGTAAATGCAAGCCAAAGAGTCGATAACCGCGTAAATTCGTATTTCGTGGCTGTGCGCCACAGAATAGATAGTCGTATTACTTCCTTGTAGCTGTGAGCAACACACTTGGTAGCCGTATAAGCTTTTTTCTGTAGCTGCAAGCCAAAGAGTCGATAACAGCGTTAATTCGTATTTTGTGGCTGTGCGCCA
The DNA here is from genome assembly GCA_964036275.1 of Litoditis marina. Classification (NCBI taxonomy): domain Eukaryota; kingdom Metazoa; phylum Nematoda; class Chromadorea; order Rhabditida; family Rhabditidae; genus Litoditis; species Litoditis marina. The sequence continues at coordinate 65,356 of CAXIWQ010000184.1, forward strand.
CAGAATAGATTGTCGTATTAGGTTTTTGTAGCTGGGAGCAACAGATTTGATAGCCGTATGAACTGTTCTCTGTAAATGCAAGCCAAAGAGTCGATAACCGCGTTAATTCGTATTTTGTGGCTGTGCGCCACAGAATAGATTGTCGTATCAGGTTTTTGTAGCTGGGAACAACAGACTTGATAGCCGTAATAACTTGTCGTATTAGGTTTTTGTAGCTGGGAGCAACAGACTTGATAGCCGTATAAACTTTTTTTCCGTAGCTGCAAGCCAATGAGTCGATAACCGCGTTGATTCGTATTTCGTGGCTGTGCGCCACAAAATATATAGTCGTATTAGGTTTTTGTAGCTGGGAGCGACAGACTTGATAGCCGTATAAACTTTTATTCTGTAGCTGCAAGGCAAAGAGTCAATAACCGCGTTAATTCGTCTTTTGTGGCTGTGCGCCACGAATTAGATAGTCGTGTTAGGTCTTTGTAGCTGGGAGCAACAGACTGGATAGCCGTATGAACTTTTCTCTGTAACTGCAAGCCAAAGAGTCGACAACCGCGTTAATTTGTCTTTTGTGGCTGTGCGCCACAGAATATAAAGTCGTATTAGGTTTTTGTAGCTGGGAGCAACAGACGTGATAGCCGTATGAACTGTTCTCTGTAAATGCAAGCCACAGAGTCAATAACCGCGTTAATTCGTATTTTCTGCTTGTGCACCACAGAAAAGATTGTCGTATTAGGTTTTTGTAGCTGGGAGCAACAGACTTGATAGCCGTATAAACTTTTTCCTGTAGCTGCAAGGCAAAGAGTCAATAACCGCGTTAATTCGTATTTTGTGGTTGTGCACCACAGAAAAGATAGTCGTATTAAGTTTTTGTAGCTGGTAGCAACAGACTTGATAGCCGTATAAATTGTTTTCTGTAGCTGCAAGGCAAAGAGTCAATAACCGCGTTAAACTGTCTTTTGTGGCTGTGCGCCACCGGATATACAGTCGTATTAGGTTTTTGTAGTTGTGAGCAACAGACTTGATAGCCGTGTGATTTTTTTTTCAGTAACTGCAAGCCGAAAAGTCGATAACCGCGTTAATTCGTATTTCGTGGCTGTGCGCCACAGAATAGATAGTCGTATTAGGTTCTTGTAGCTGGGAGCAACAGACTTGATAGCCGTATGAACTTTTCCCTGTAGCTGCAAGGCAAAGAGTCAATAACCGCGTTAATTTGTCTTTTGTGGCTGTGCGCCACAGAATATAAGGTCGTATTAGGTTTTTGTAGCTGGGAGCAACAGACTTGATAGCCGTATAAGCTTTTTTCTGTAGCTGCAAGCCAAACTGTCGATAACAGCGTTAATTCGTATTTTGTGGCTGTGCGCCACAGAATATATAGTCGTATTAGGTTCTTGTAGCTGTGAGCAACTCACTTGGTAGCCGTATAAGCTTTTTTCTGTAGCTGCAAGCCAAAGAGTCGATAACAGCGTTAATTCGTATTTTGTGGCTGTGCGCCACAGAATAGATTGTCGTATTAGGTTTTTGTAGCTGGGAGCAACAGATTTGATAGCCGTATGAACTGTTTACTGTAAATGCAAGCCAAAGAGTCGATAACCGCGTAAATTCGTA